>VZTE01001195.1:1695518-1905833 GCA_013397775.1 Eulacestoma nigropectus
GGTTGCCAATTGCCCCTTAGATCCCACAGGCACTAAAATATCAGATATAACTAAGTTATGGTAGCTATGAAGAGCACTCTGGGATTCAGTTACTGCAAGAGAAATCACTGACCTGAAGTTTTACATGTAAAATCTAATTTAGGACTAGATTTTCAAGTATCTGTATATATTATAATATATACTACAAAAGTGCATTTCTCCTTCTCAAAAGGTTTAAGAACCACTTTGAGGAGCTGCCAAAATCACTTCCTACCCTATCATAGAATACAAACTGATATTCTATAGTTCACAACAGTTTTGCTAATAAAGCATTTTTCTTATTAAATACATTCAATCACAGGAAGTTTGAACTGAGCAGCAAATTAAAGTGGCTCCTAATGAGCTGATTGACTAATGCAGTCTTTTACCTCAAAAGACGTATTATTCTGGAAAAGCTGACAGTTCCAAACCGTCCTTCTCTACTGCATTTTTACACTATCCTCTTCTCCTTTGCAATGCAGTACACCAAAGCTGCATTGTAACATTTCCCAGTGTACATATACGTAAAAATGCCACCAAAAATCCCCAAAATGATCAAGTCTAAAAAATGGATAACAGAGGTAGAAAATGAGTAATATTCAATAGGGGATAGGATAGTTCTGTAAAACTACCTTTAATAGAAATTGCACTTAATAGGGTTTATTCTTACATGAGCATCTCAGACCACAAGTCATGTCCAAGACAACACTCTCGGTAGTGCAGTTGTGTACATGTCTGTCCTGTCATAATAAACAATAATTTCCAGAGAAAATACTTCTTCTCTTAGAGAGGACACACATGACCCTGAAGTGCCAGAATGGGTTTAGAGACAGCTGGAGGTTGCACTGAATGGCAAAAGTGTCCAAACTGTTTCCTTCTCTTGACATAGGGTTAAAAGAACACAAAGGTGGAATCAAGTCTTGTGTCAGCTTCAGCCCTCAGCTTTTCCAAATTTGATATAGAAAATAGAGCTGCCAAATAAATGACAAAGAAAAAATACAGGAGGCATGGTTAAGAAAGTTCAGTGTCTGCTAAGCTCATGCTTTTTTCAAACAGAAAAAAATTATCATTTGCCAGTCTCACATTGAACTTTGTTGTCATAATTGTAGCAGTTATTCAGATGTCACCAGAAATACAGAGCCTGTGCATTATTATTTTTAAAAAAGCAAAATTTACCTAAGTGTTATTTGTCTTTTAACTGGTGCTGCATGTATTACGCAACAAACAGGGCTTTATTTCCTCCTCAAAACAAAAAACTCCCACTTTTCAAACATTCAGAGAATTGAAATTTCATCAGACTCTAGCTTGATTGAGCTTTTTAGGTGTCTATAATGGATACTGATCTTCATGATCCTGAATACTTGTGAGATCTACATAAAGTTGCCAATGGGAAAAAATGACATTTCTGCAGGATAGAATACATCTGTTTAGATTCAACTAACATCTCTCTAAAATTTATTGTTAACCAGGGATATCCTCATAACCTAGTTTAAATTGTAACTTTTTCTTCTCTTGGACTTCACTGTTTGTATCTTGTTTTTTAGAAACTGGCACAATCTGTGTAACAAGTAATGCTTTGTTTCACATGGGAATCATTAAATAGCAATCACTCAGATGTATTTGCTTTCTGAAAGCATTCTGTTAGCATGGCACATGCTCTAATATATAGCATTTTACCACTCCAGTATAGCAAAGAATCCTTTTCTTAGACTGGTCTTTTATAACCATCATAGTTCCATAGAATCCTGAAGCATTCATGTCAGGAGGAAACTTGGGAGGTCGTCCAGTCCAGTCTCCTGCCGACAGCAGGAGCAACACAGAATTCAGAGTAGATTGCTTAGGACTTGTCCGATTGGATGCCAGGATGGAGTTCCTCTGGGCAACCTGTTCCAGTACCCTCATATTGAAACTGGTTTTTCTTTACACCAATTTAAAGCATTGTCTATCATTCTTTTGCCATGCGCCTCAGTAAAAACCTGCCTCCATCTCCTGGTAATTTC
The DNA here is from genome assembly GCA_013397775.1 of Eulacestoma nigropectus. Taxonomy (NCBI): domain Eukaryota; kingdom Metazoa; phylum Chordata; class Aves; order Passeriformes; genus Eulacestoma; species Eulacestoma nigropectus. The sequence continues at coordinate 1,697,537 of VZTE01001195.1, forward strand.
CTCACACCTATTGAAAGACTGTTATTAAGTCCCTCGGAGCTGTCTCTACTCTAGGGTCACAGCCAAGGCCAATTTCCTCAACCACTCCTCAAAGGACATGTGCGCTAAGTCCACATCCATCTTGGTGGCCTCTGCTGACCTAATTTGAGTTTACCAGCATTTCTCTTGTACTAGGATTCCAAAGTTGGATTCACTATTCCAGGTGTGATCAACTGAGCACTGAGTGAAGGGAAAGTATCACTTTCCTCAATCTACTGGCAAAGCTCCTGGTGATACAAGCCGGTATGCTTTATCCTGGACACAGCTGGACTCAAATTTCTCAACAGACCACTGTCTCAGTCCTCTTCCACTACCTCAAGATTCAAACTTTTCCCAGACTGAGGCGGTGAATGTTTAAAGTACCTCAGCTTATCTGCATCCGTTGTCTCTAAATCACCCTCCTCACTCATCAGCAGACTCAAGTTATACTTCTTCATTCTTTTACTGCTAACATACTAGCAACACAAGCTCTTCTTGTTGCCCTTGATATTCCAGGAGTTTCAAATCTAGCTCAGCTTTTCCTTTTCCAAAACCATCCCAGCATGCCTGGGCAGTGTTTTGGTATTCCTCTCTTGTAGCCTACCCTTGCTCCCACCTCTTTCAAATATCATTTTTGTTGGGGGTGTTTTGTTGCTGGTTTTTTTTTTTTTCCCACTGGAGCTCAGTCACAAGTTCTCTGCTGAGCCACCTGGTGTTTGAATACATTTACTCATTTTTCTGAGTATTTGAATGGACTGCTATGATGCTTGAGAAAGCATTTGAGCTATACCCTCTGCAATGCTTGAAGAGCTAATGAGTTAGACAACATATTTCTTTTATTTTTCCTCTCAATTCAGTAGCCTATATGTGGTTATTTTACATATCTTTTATTATACTGAGTGGCATCTTTGCTACTTTTATACATTACTCTTACTCTTTCTTCAATGGTTCAGTATTATGTCAAGTTTTAGGCATTAAATTTTACATAACATACAGTTATTCATGCATTAGGAAATCATTTTACATTACACATGGTTGAAATTTCTACCTAGATACTTTTTGACGGAAGATCTTTTGTAATATCATTACTGATGTACTACATGATATAAATTCCATGGTGCTACACATTCTATTATGAAGAACTCAGTGTTTTCCTGTAACAGAGGCCAATTTGCCTGGCTGTTAGGCAGCTGCCTGGTTTTTTTTGGCAGATTTTTTATACTAAAGTGTTTGAGTTTAGAAGAAATCAAACATCCTAATGCTTATTTTGCTGTGGAGTACAGTCATCCAAACCAGCTTAATGCCAAAGAAAGTTGCGCTAGAGTACTACTAAGTTTTAGAAGCAGCTAATCAATTGTCGTACACTATGAGAAAAATGCACTGGCAACTGTCCAGAGCGTCCCTGGTACACGTTATTGAGCATTTCATTCTCATCATTAAAGGTATGCAAAAATCAGATCTTCTGAGAGAGAAGTATTTTTCACACTGTGTCGAATTCTTTCAGTGCCTTTCAGTACTGAGGTAACATTATTGAAAAACTTCCTCATGTCAGAAGAAAGTTTATTGCTAACATTTCCTTATCTAGGTCATGCAAAAGACAACATTTTCTTCTCCATTTCTCTTCTGCGACTTTTAATTTCACATTTTCTTAAAAAATGATAATTTGTCCTATACTCTTTCTTCCAGGTTAGTGACTAGGAGAGATTGAAGTCTGCTTTTTTTCTTCAAGGCTTAATACCAGCTTTTTCCTTTAGGACAATGCCAGCTACCCTTCCCCTATGCTATGGAACACCACAATCAGTATGGAAGTGTGCTACCTCCTTAGGAGCTCAGTACATCTGCCTGCCGGCACTGATGGCACTCAGCACCCTGCTGGAGCTGGCCCCTAACACAGAGCATAGCAGCAGAACATCGGGAATCCTGCACTTTGTGTGCCACTGCAGTGATGTCAGATCCACGGGTTTAAGCAGTACCTCTTCAAATACCCATCATTTAGGGATGTGATTCCATCTGAGCATATTAAAAAAGATAACTGAGACATAATCCTACATATTTAAGTCACCCCAGCTGGGGGGCCTGACAGCCTATCGCGATTTGTAACCCATTTCATATTTTCTCTTAATTCTTTATCTGTAGACAAGGACTGTTAAACAAGCACAATGTGACAAAGCATATTTAATGAATATTAAAAATCATGAGTTCAACTGCTGCTTGAAGGTGCTGATAAGCTTCATCAAATATACTTCCACTGACTAAACCAGCACTGACAATGTTTTTAATTTTATTATTAAAATAATTTTACTCCATATTGCATGCATATTTAACACTTACAGATCTGTTTCATGCTGGATTTTATTTTTAATCATTCTAATGTGATGTTTAAAAGTTTATCGATAAAACCTGCTTTACTAACTGCCTAAAAAGAACTGTCTTTTACTCTCTGCGCATGTGACAGATGAAAGTATCTTGAGGGTGTACAGCAGCAGTTCCTGGCATTACATTTGAAATGCTGGTTGCCTCTACATCAGTTAATTTGTTGATGCAGTAGAGAACATATCTAGCATATGCATTAAAATATAGTATTATGCAAGGGTTTTTCAATTTGTAACTTTTTATTTAAGTGCGTTTTTATTTCAGCTCAGATGCAAAGCCATTCCTACGTCTAAGGCAGGCAATGAGAGATTTACAGACCGATGTTTTAATTGCACCCATTTCTGCATGTAACAGATATAGTGTAGTGTGCAGGGTAGCTACTTGTATGTGCTTTATTTCTGCACAGGGTTAATTTAGTGTGCATAGTACTGGGACATGTGTCTTATTTTTAATTTGAAGGAACGAGATTATACAAATAATTTCTCATTCTTGGACTGGACCAAATATTCCTTGTCAGATTGCCCGTGACAAGCTGATTGCAAATGTTGACTTGTTTTTGTCAGAACGGTTAAAGATACTTGGCCCTACAAGGCTCAACTAAAGTCCAAATGTGAGCAAGAGCCAAAAGGATAGATAGCTCTTCTAGCCTTGTTTCTGGTACTGTGCTTTGCAGAGAAACACAGTTATCTTTACGCACAGGTATTACAAAACAACTTTCCCTTATGACTAACATAACTTTCAAAACTGTGTTTACATCCCATTTATTTATGGTCTTTATCTAAAACAAAAGACCAAACTTTCCAAAGAAATTAAGTTCCATTTCTAAGGTTTTTGAATAACTGAAAAGCTTTTATGTTTTTATCTGGATTTGAAATGTTTGAAAATATTCACTAGTTACATATTTGATAAAAACTTTACAAATATGTGCTTTTTTGTGACTTTGTTGAACAGATCACCCTTTTAAGGATCAGCAAGTCGTTTTTTCATACACAATATATTATAATATACAGTTTGCAAGCAATTATGAGAGTAAAATAACATGCAGGTATTTTAAAACTGAAGTATTTTCATACTAACTTCAGCCCTAATCTGTGGGGTGATGGCATATTTATTCTTTGAAATTACATTTTTTATCCTGGTACCCAAGATAATCAGGAAATTTTAGAGATCAGGGCAGTGACTTCAACCACGGAGCTGCCCAGATCTATTGGCTGGGAAAAAATAGGGTCTTATTTTAAAGTGTTAAAGCTAAATAGAAGCCTTTTTTGAGTACAGGATTGACAGTTCCATTAAGTCTACCTAAACAGCCTTTCTGAAGTGCAACAAAAAGGGCAAGCAGAACCTCTGGCTACCTTGCATCACCTCAAACTGCTTTTTCTAAAGCCTGCAATGGTAAATTCAGCTTTCCTTTCAATATTTTAGGCAGTATAGAGGCCTTCATGCATATTGTTGTTGGAGTTTGATAGTGTTTTACATTTTATGGGAATAAAATACCAGAAATGTATGTGATGGTGAACTGAGATCAGCAAAGTTAACATTCTGTCTCTGAGATATTATCTGTAAAGGAAACTTTCCAAAAGGAATTGAAGAATTGTAAAGAAAGTTCATTATTACCTGTCATGGACATATCATCTGTATATTGCAGAAGAAAAAAAAATTACTAAAGAAAAAGCCAAACAATCAAACAAGCAAAAAAAACCCCAAAAACAAAATGAAAGGTTTTTGAGTCTGTCCTGTACTACCAATACTTTGAGCAAACTGATAATGTTCTTAAGCAACAGCAGTGTACAAAGGAAAATTTTGCTAGGATTGAATCAAGTTCAAATCTGTTTTAGTTGTGCCAAGTGTATCAGCCTTCAACTAGTGATGGTCAAATCAAAACTATTTTGAGACATTTTAGACTCTCAGGGCTACAGTCCTAGAGTCACTGAGAAGTCCGAGTTTAAGCAGGTGAGAGACAAGCATGCAAAAACCTGCCAAAGAAGTTTCCTGCTAGCCCCATGCATAGAGCTCATTTCACCTTTAACATTGCTGTAACTTGCAGCAGGGGGAAGAAGGGAAATGTGAATTCTCAAGAGCACCTAGGATTACATTTTTTCTTCGATTGAAACTATCATTCTACTCAAGTAAAGCATCTGGTACAGTCACATGTTGAACATGAATCAGATGAGCACACCTAGCAAGTAGCTGTTTACTCAGTTCTGTGGTTTGCCAGTTAGCAAGAATCCCACTGTCTTTCTTTACGAAGATGCCCATAGTTTTAACCCTGTAATTTTTTTTCAAATTTTAAGATATCTTCACTTTTCCTTCAGATTTTCAAGAAAAGTTTACTGATTCAGCTCTTTGTGAGGATTTGGATTATTTATTTGGTATGAAATTGTGGCCTGCATTCTGTTCCTAAATAAGAACTTTTCTGAAAATCTAGTCTGAGCTACAAATTTAGGAAAGTGATAACTCTGATTTGTTGAATAGCTCACTGATGCTTTTCTAGAGCATCAGTAGAGGATCTATCTTCTGCAATTGTAAAATTCAGCAATAATATACTGCACCCAGTAATATCTTCAAACAATAATATAGAAACAAAAGGACTATTGTTGTCTTTTTCATTGCTTCTACTTATGCTTATTTGCACATATTTTTCATGTTACCTCTAAAATAAATATCAGAGTATGGGACACAGAAGGGACAAATTAAAATTCACTACTATTCCACAACTTTTTTTTCTTCAGAGAAACTAGAAAAATCCAGCAGTGAATATTCATCGGTTTTGGTACCAATGTTGATTTTTAGCTTCAATACAGTTTATGGAAAATACAGTAAATAGCTTCAGATATATTTACTGTGGTGGTTGTAATCACTCGTAATTATATAATTGGATACCTAACACTGTTTATCAAAGAGATAGTCAATATTACATATGAAACTGGCTTTGCTCTGTATTAAAGTGAAAAAGTCAAACAGAAAGCTTGATGTACCCCTTGAATTGGAGCCCTGTTCAGACTTCAGGAATGAGGATCCTCTGGAGAAGCTGTGTATTACAGACCTCTCCAAAAGGAAAGAGAGCAAATCTAGGTTCTGTAAGAAATATATAAGCATAATAAGAAAACTTGTGCATAAATGGCTGTACAAGACTGCATGAAATATTTTGGTTCTTGGCCAAACTGGGGAACAAACACAAGAGAATTACTTTTTATCAAGCTCCACCCTATTAACTTTACAGGTCATGATTCAACTCCATCATTTTTGCAAATGCTGAATTTCTCCGTGAAAGCTTGGGGAAAAGTTAGCATTATTTCAGGGCACAGAGAAGGTTGCAATATCTACTAAGCCCAAAAGCTTGGCTTCAAAGTGCCTAAACAAGAGTTGAATATGACTAAAATTTAAAAAACTTAGGATGGAAGCATTTACTTAAACGTTGATCTTCTGAGCAGGAAAAAAAACCAATCAAACAAACAATGGAGAAAGACGGACATAGATATTATTAAAATATTGCTTTAATTTCATTAACTATTAATGAAAAAATGTGACTAGTCCCATTGTATGTCTCATTAATATCAACAATTAATAAGGCTTTCTGAAATGTGCAAAGAGGAGTATAAATAACTCAAACACTGATCCTAAACATCCTGTAATCAAAAAAAAAGAGCATAGAGTTTCTTTACCAAACATTCTTAAAAAGCCTCAAGTTTCAAACTTACAATAGTTTTGAAATCTGAAATGTTGTTGAAAGTGAGTTCTCCTTAAGATCTACATTATATTCTTAAAATGTTCACTCTAAAGCAGTAGAAGCATTTTTGTGAGTGACAGATGAAAACCGGTAAAAAAAGCTTTTGACCTAAAATGTTTAGCCTCAGATTGTCTGAAATTCAGTAAATTATAATAGCTGATATATAATTAGAGATAAAATTTGCATTTTTGATCTTTATTTTTTACAGATAATATAATATCTTCATACCAATTTTAAATTATCTTATAGGGAATATTAAAAATACTTATAAAAAATAAGTCTATGATGTACTTATTGTAAGATCCTGTAGTATCCTTCGTATTACATAGCAATCAAGAAGAAACAATCTATGGTGTTTTCATTTGATACATATATATATAAAGTGGGCAGACAAATTAAAAAATTATTTACCTACCTGTCATTATTTTATGATATAATTCTAAAAAAATTTATAACTACTTTTTGAAAATTTCAGAAAATTCAAATGTCTGCCTTGTTTTCCCAGAGATACTAGTGTGGTTTTATAATTCCTCAATGTCTAGACCATACTTTAAATTTCTGTTTATCTAAGTGAAGGTACTGATACCTAATATATCTAAAGGTATTGTTCGTGCTGCAAACAGGAGACCAATTTCCAACTACCTTTTCTAATTCCCTCTCGCTGTTTAAAGCTCTGCTCTGCAACGTATCACTTATTCTTTTCATTTGTTTAGTTGCCTTTCATTTTAATCCAGCCAGAAAAAACAAGATTTTCCTAATTGTAGAGCCATACAGGCTAACATAGGACAAACAGATATTTGGTAGTTTCATGGAAAACTGGATTACAATTCCCATTATAAAATTAGTTTTTATTGCTTAAAGCACTATTTCTGCCACTGCCCCCGAACTCCATGCTCCCAGGCGCATTATACATTAGTGTATAAGGGAAACATCATCTCAGGACAAATCTCTGGCCTTTTAATAGATACTGAAGACATCAATTGGTCATTGCAGAGCTTTTATGAGTGAGCTGCAGAAACAGAACAGGTCAAGACCAACAATTAAGTAATGATCAGCTGTAGTACTTATTTAAAGGTTATATATAGAAATCAAAGATTGAACACATATTCCTGTGGAGAAGCTTTTCATCAGAACTTACAAGAACAGTCATTTTTTAGAATACATAAAATAGCCACTGTTTTTACATATTCTTCCTAATACAAAATTTCAGGCACAATTTTTCACTAACAACTAAAACAAGGTAAATTGTAGTTCCAAATATAAATGTCCTTAAAAATAATCTATCCATTATGCCTTAAATTATTTCACTGAATAAAAGTATTCTATGCCATACTTAGGCAAATAAGCAGGTGGTGGAAGTTGAGCAACAGCAGATTAAGAACAAGATCTGCATGAAGCGTTCAGATAGTTTAGGTACAAGGGCGAAATCTGACTAGGTGCCCATATGTATGTTAATTGATTTTCCAGTCTTCCGCTCATGTAAAATGAGTAGATGGAAAATTCAAGAATCTTTATCCTTTGTATCCTTATGCAAGAGTTGGTGGATAGTAATACAAGCTTGCCTATTTACCAACACAGTGCTACATGTTTTACCAATTTCAAAGATGGCAGAACTTTTACTGCCACGCCCCAGGTCACCAGAACTCTTTGAATAGTCACTTCAGTGCACATTTTTTCTTAAAAACACTACAGCCCAGAGAGAGTGTTGGAAGTGCAAAACCAGAATGTGACCTGATACATTTATCCTCGTCTCTGAGTACTTCCCAAAATAGGGACATACCTATCAGATGTGTAAAAGAACAACTACTGTGTGCTCACTAACAGCTTGTAAGAGAATTTTTGAATACTGAGTAGGAGGAGAAATGACAGCTGACCAGGAAACAGGGTTATTATATGTTCTTTTTTAAAGCATCATTTTGAAACATTTCTACAAAACCTCTACTCGAGGTTAATGAAGCAAACACAAACTTATCTTTCATGCTAAAGAACGAACATCAAATGCAGTATTATCTCTAATACTGCATTGCGGTATCACTTCTGGGTTTCTGTCCAAGTCTTGGTGTGGGACTTGAACTCATGGTTTTCTGGCCAGCTTAAAAACCTACTGTGAGCTCAACCATGAAGGCATTCACCCTACATCGAATTATGCTGCAAAATACTTACTGTTGTAGCACAAATAGTAGAAATCTGATACAAGTAACTGAAATTTTATAGAAATAGTAATAAAATATAAAAATAAACAAGGGCCTAAATATTAAAGACTAAGATATACTGAACCAAGTATTTTTATTTCTCTTAAAAATATTTGTTGTATTGCTGCAACAGGATAAATAGATACTAAATTACAGTGCACAGTATTGTTACATCACTTGAGCAATTTCTTCCAGCCTATAGCAGAAATAGGACTAGACCCATTAAGCTAATCATCTTATTGAAATTGCATTACTAATATTTAATTTAATTCTTCTTTTAAAATGCAGCAGCCCTCCTTCAAGAGCTAAATATTCATGTGGATGGCACAACTAATATGTTATCTTAGGACTTCACTTGTAGCATGTGGCTAATTTGTAGTACTCTTATTTGTAGTAAAGGTGACTGGTTTAATTTCTAGAGAGATTGTTATGACTGCTAACAGCTACTTAAATCCAGAGGTACAATTTAGCTCTGCATCCCAGGACACAAATTAAAATAAGAGAAGACAAATAAGGAATGAAATTTTGACTAAGGATACAGATACCATAATGGCTTATTTCACCACAGTATTAGAACATACAGGGAGCACTCATAATTAGTGTTGTTTCTATCAAAAGCTACCACTGGCAACTCTCGTCAGCATTCTTTTTTGAAAGCTGCCCCAGAAGTAGAAGCCACAGACAAAATCTTCCTGATATACACAGCATTACTCAGAGAGAAACTGGATCTCAGTTACGTGTTAACCACTCAGGTTGAGAATGAATGAGTGTGAACTACTCATGTTATGAATGAGTGTGAGAATGATGTGAACCACTGTTTGGTGGTTCTTTTATTTGGTGAACTGAAAACTGGAGAGAAAAAAAAAGCTGCTCTGAGTCAAATGAAAGAGCAGATGTGGGCTGGGGGAAAGAGATAGTGAGTGATAAAGTCGATGAAACAAAAAAAATCCAGAACTACTGCTGCAAAGTGGGAAAGTTGTCAAAAAGAATCTTTTTAGACACAAAATGGCTCACCAATGGTGCAATTAACAATTGCATACCATGAAGCTGTCTCAAGAAAATGTACTAACCTTTTAAAATTTACATCCATTTTCTTTGACTGAAAATTTCCCCAAGTCAATGCAAAGTCATAAATAGTTTCTGGGTTTGTTCTGCATTTACTATTAATTTTTTGTTTAAAATAATAAATGTCACAGATTTAATTTAAAAGCTTCTTACATTGAACTTTAGAAACATTTTTGGCTTAAGTGATATATATAATCATTGTTAGTAATTACCTATATATATATATATATATGTGTGTGTGTGTGTGTGTATATATATATATGTAAAATAATACCAAAACAAACAGCCTGATATTATTCCTGCTTTTGAAGGTCTTTGTGCAACAAAAATGAAGGCAGTAGCCTCCTCCTCCAATGTATTTGATAAAAAATAAAATTATAAAGCCATTTATAATACTGTTATAATTGACAGGATCCCTTAGGACAACACAGCTGGCTAGATTCTCTATAAGCACCTTGTATTTTGCATGTAGAAAGTGCTGGCCAAAAGGGGAGGTGGAAGGAGTTTGTACAGCTGGATGCCAGGTTTCTGGCAGCTCTGAGTGTCAGAGCTGTCTCTGATACAGCCCTGAGACAAGATGAAAGCCGTGCTTCGAAGGTCTGTAGCTATAACACATTTGTATACATGCACAAAAACACGTAGTTCAATTCCTGACTTAACTGTCTTTGTTTTCTTGCTAATCCATATCAATACTTTTTAAGTAGGTCTTTAGATATGTGGATTGTAAATGCAAAGTGCTTGGGATGTTATGCCAGCAGGCCGTCAGGAAGATCAGAGGAATAACAAACAGCAAAACCCACGTCCATAGAGAAGTTTGGTTCCTTACTAATTAACTACAACTATGACTGAAATTAGTTGTCTTGAGCAAATCTATTCACATTTCTTCTTTCCAATTTCCTAGAAAAACTGTTTCATGACAGACTTTGTTAGGTGCAGAAACATACATCTGAGGCCTAATGAAAGGATTAGTCTCATACAACACAGATTGAAGTCACTTAGGCCTTTTACTGTGACAGGATAAACTGAGAATAAAACTTAATGCCTTTCAAGCTGTTAGGCAAGAGCTCAAAAGCACTTTCTAGCAGTTCCAATCAAAGCCTGCAAAGTTCTGATCCCTTTATTGCAAACAGTGGAATGTATTTTAAAATATTATTCTGCAACCTAACCCCAAAACTACAGGTATCCAAATGTAGTTTGGCCTTTTTCAGTCAGCATTTCTCTGATTTGAATGTATCTTTGTGGCAACTCCACTTCACTAAAATTGTCCCAGATGTGTGCATCTGTTTAACTGAAATTAGAACTGGGGTTAAAAACTGCATGCAAGTACATATTAAGCTAACTTGGATTGGTATTTAAAAATCAAAAAGACAGGCCAGGAGAGGGCTTGTCAGAACTGAGACTGATGCCTTTCTTCCTTGCTTTTAACTTTGAGATTAGAAAAAATGAAGGAGGTGCTTAGCTTTGGAATTCCCCTATTTGCTTTTGCTTATTAGTGAGGTGAAGATCAAAATGTACCTCACCCTCTTGTAGTATCTAAGCTGCTTTACTTTGCTGATGTTGCCGGATGATCTTTAACCAGATTAGTCATTACTTGTATCCTTGTGTAAGTTTGCGGTATAGTGCACTGTTGAAATATTATCCCCAAAGTCTGGTTTTTAAAAGAATTCTGCTTTACATTGCAGTGAGGGATTTGGGGGGCAATGAAAATAAATTGCTATAGTAATCTTTTAGCACCTGCAAATATGAAAGAAAAGAAACACATTGATGGAGATACTCAAATATTCAAGGCAGCTTCAATTCAACAAAATTGTAGCAAGAGAGCCCTAAAGCACCTTCCTTTTTAATGCCATAAGTTTCTAGTTGGATCATCTGTAATAATTTCTTTTGCTGTTGTAAACAGCAAAACTGTGTATTTTAGCTGTGTATTTTCCTTTATGTTGGTCAATTACAGAAAATTATTATTTTTTAAACTTCAGCATAATTGTGTTGCCTAATGAATAAATTATATAATACATTTAATCCTGATTGATACTGCAGTAAAGCTCAAATTATTCCTGCTACTAATTAATAGGCACTTCTATATCTGCAAAAGATGATTTAACTAATCCAATGTATAGATTTTCTTGAGGCTAATTGTTAAGTTTAATGAACCAGATATTTCCCACTGAAGCAAGTGTCATGTGTCCTTACACCAAGCAGCTAAAAGAGTTGTAAATCCCCTTGCGCAGTAGCGGTAGTTATGGATCAAAGCTTGTTCTGAACTGTCTTCTGCTTGTGCAGTGTCCTTGACTTTATGGGAATGTGCAAGCAGAACACAGTTTTCTACTCTGTTTTGACGTCAAAGGTGATTATCTTTTCCTAATTTGTGTTCTGTTTAAATTTAGATCATTTTAAGTACCAAAACTAAAATAAATACAGTGAGGAAACTCAGATATGAGATTGAGTCTATCTGAAAAAACACCCAGACAGGAAGGCACTGGTGAGGATCTCTTACAGGGAATGCATGGATTACTGACTAGCAAGCACAAATCACAATAAAAGCCTTTTCAATACACAGTTTGTGTGGAACTTTCACATTTAAAGCCACGGACAAATTTAGCAGGAAAGAAAACCATTAGTAAAACAAAATGCAGCAAACAATTGAACACAACCGGAGTCCCAGACAGAGCTGCTCTCAGCTGCCATTACTGGCGTGCAGCACAGGATAAGTTAAAGACGGCTGATAGTGAATTATAATGACATGGGGAAGTGGGATAGAGCCACTCAGCCGTGAACAGCAGGACACACACAAGATTAAAAGAGCAGTTATTTGCTTAGTCACTTTTTTGCTTCTCCTTGCTGACTGGAGTGCCAGATCATTCCCATCCAGGTTGTTACTTATGATGTTGACTTTTTTTCTAGAACTTAGTCAAAATGTCAGATATCTGGAAAGGAAAAAAAACCGACCAAAAGAAAAACAACAAACCAACAAAATCAAACAACATCAAAACCAAAAACCAAAATGAAAAAGCAGATTGATTTGAAATGAAACATCATGTCTGGAAAAGTGGCAATTTAGAAATTTGATGTTACCTAATTAGTGATTTGTCACGACAGGCAGATTTGGAGGGTTCTCTGTCATCTCACAAGGATATTGCCAAAGAACTTCTCATCTGTGCCACTATCATCAGCAACAGCATTAACAGGAAGGGAATATAATGAACATTTTTTCTTGTCTTTGACTAAACCATGTTGATATATATGGATTCTATTTATATTTTTTAAACTATAACTTGCTGTTGGATAATATTTTTTGGTTTTTAGTTTCAGTACTCCTAATTTTTTTTTTTAAATTCCAAGGTACATTTGAAAGGCATTTCTATAACTATGAAATTTACCTTTGGCTAAAATCTTGTCATGAACTGCAGTATCAAACTGTCTATAACCTCTCCCTCTAGAATGATATTAATTATTATTATTTTTTACTGTTTGCCGTGAGGCTGCTTGAAGTGGACTGAATAAATGCGTGAACCTTCCCTATCAGACTTTAATGACAATTTCTGTTTCTCCCTGGCAATCTTCTTTAATCCATTTGGAAAGGACTGAAAACACTTGAGTCAGGGAATAAGGAGAATATTCTTTAATTTTTTTTTTTTTAATTATTCCTGTAACTCTCAAGCAGTATTTAATTCAGTCAACTTATACGTAAGATTTACTTTTAACCATGTTTTCCTCATTTTCCAACTTAGATACACCAGCTCATTTTCATTCTCTTTTTGAGGTGTAGGCTCTGAAACATTATTCTCACATACCTTAATCTTGGCCATATTCTGATCTTTTATGTTTTCCCTTTCACATTATGCAACATCAAACACAACAGACACCAAATACTCTGTTACAGCCAGAGGATTACTGTTTCTGTGCCACATAAAAAATTATATAAAAAGCAGATTACTACCTAACTGTATGTTTCATAATATGGCAATGTTGTCAGTATTTCTGCGCCTGGGTATTTAAGAGGTATCGAAATGATTCTAACAAGCCATTTCTGTCTGTGTCAAGGAACATGGTTTCTGTAGTACAGGAATGCTTTTCTCAGCTTTTTCTTCAGGGTATGGTTGGGCATAGCCAAGCACAAGGATTAGCTGAGAAGAAATTAGAAATAAGCACATTTGTATTTTCCTGATATTTTGGGAGGTTGGCTCTTAAAATCAAAGAACAATGCAAAAATTGTAGGACTGTATCACAGTAGTACATTGTTCAGCTCATCAGCCCTCTATGTGATGGTAAAGTTACATATACAAAATTGGAAGGAAAAGCTTTTAGCACATTTGAACTCATGGAAAAGCCCTCAGGACAAACTCTGTAAAAGCATCCAGAAGCATAAAGAGTAGTAACTGTAGCATGTGTATTAAACTTTGCTTGATACATGCCATCCAAAAATCTTGGTTAACTTTTGTATATTAGCCTGATTCATCTGACTCCTCTTAACCAGATGGAAAAATATAGCCAAAGTATTCTTACTCTCAAAACAGTTTTCTCCCTTAACCAAGTATTAATGATAATTCCTGATTATCCAGCAGTAGCTCTGCCTGCATAAAACTTCTCTTCCTAGAAATGTGAAGATCTTTCCTTAAATCTATGTGCTTTCAAAAATTTACTCCTTCTTTTTTCCTCTCTCTTCTCTTGATTATAGAGCTTTAATAAATGATTGAAAAATGGGTGAAGAATTCTACATTTAACAACTCTGGCATAACAGCCTGTGGTCTTTGCTACAGTCGCTGAGAACATTTCTAATGAACAGGCATGACAATTTTATTTTTCAACACCGGTGTCAATAATAATAAGCTCAAGACAGAGACCCTGGGAGGTAAGCCACAATTTGTGGCTGTATAAACACAATGAAACTCAGGAATGAAAAGTCTAACTTTATTTCCAAATGTGAGTGGATAGTAAGTTAACCAAATGCATTTTCTCAGTAACAGCTAATGAATTTTGGTAATCATATACTGTGTCCACAGTGCTTTCCCCTCTCATCTGTGTATTGTTCCATGAGATAATTTGCCTTTTCTCATAATATGTAGTTTAACACTGAGGAATTCAGCCCATCTACCACCTTCATCCTGAGTAACAGCTGTCTCGTGTCACAGTCCAGCTTCCCAAGAACTTGGTCTATGATATAGTCAACTGAGATACCACAAGTGTTAATGAAAGATTTGAGCTATGCCAGCACCAATGGTTATTACGACTTCTTGGAACAATATTGGCCCAGCAGGCTGGATTGCTCTCAGAGTTTAGAGTATTTTCACTCAGTTCAAAGGGCTTCTCTGACATACCTTCTGTACTATTAACAGATTTTTAATGCGACCTGGCAGTGTCAGTTTTCTCTAGCAAAACACACATTTCCCATGTCCTCTGTTGCATTCAAGTAACCATATTGCAGTGGGTGAATTGCTTGTAAATAGCACTTTAGGGTGGGCGTGAGAAGATTGGTTCCAGGCTGTTGTGCCATACTGTTTCCTTGCAAACAGCTTTTCGGTATCTACGTGTAGCAAACTTCACCTTTCAGATCCCAACTACTTCACAGCAAGTGGCTTTCCATAAATGAAGTGGCAGAAGAGCTATTCCTATGCTGCACTGCTTGTCATTGCTTTCCTGTGGAAGGTGCACTTTGAAACTGTGTTGCTCTTCCTAAAATTTCTTCTATATGTTTGTTGTTCCAGCATTACTGTTCCTTTTTCCCTATCACCCATTTTTCCCAAGCAGGATTATAGGTATTCCTCCCATGGTTTCAATATTATCTTGCCTTAATTGTGAAACTTAAATTCTTGACTGATCATATTAATGGTTAAACTACCTAGCAAGGGTCACTTGGGTGGCATTTAGAAAAGTTTTGAATGCTTACTTATCCCCAGCTTCAGCATTAGTGGATGTTATTTTTGATCACAGAGGTTATTTCCTCTTTCCCTCACCCGTCTGTTCTTCCCTGAACCTGCAGTGATAGTGTCAGCCATTTCCCTGTGTTAGCTCAATTTTCAGTACATTTGTTTTGAGCCAAGTGGAAATTAGGAGAGTAGGAGGAGTACTGTTTAAAATATGTAAGATATGATCTTTTCAATGGGCCACTAGTTTATTTTATAAATACTGCAGTGAAATATACTTCCATGTATAAAAATAAATTTAATTCAGACAATTGCTGCAGCACTTATAAATGTTTAATGAAACTCTTGAAAGCTCTTTCTTTATGTATTTTAGTTTATGCTTGATAAAATACAAAAAAAAAGAGCGTTGTTTCAGTGATCTTGTCACACTCTACAACTAGGATTGGGTATAAACACCCAGCAAATTTTCATGTAAAAAACTCCAAACACATCTATGTCTGTTATATGTCAAGGGGAGAAAAACAATGTTACAATTTGGTTTTCAAGTGTTTTCTTCTCTACAACTTCAGAGCCTTAAAACATAGTGACACAAAAGATAAGATCAGACTTGGTAACTCCCCCAGATTTTTTTCATGCATTTCCTTATTTACCCTGGGAACAGCTTTTCAGACAGAGGTTGCTCTGCAGGCAGAATCAGGAAAAAAAAAGCATTTTGACAAATTATAGAAGGGTGATATATTTGGCATTCTTATCTGAAGTCTTCACTTTGAGGAAAGGCAACAGGAGCAGGTGGTTTCCCCACATTACTTCAAACACAGGTGAAACAAATTAAAATAGGTCAAAGCCCTTACACTATTCGCATCTACCTACACTAGAAGTTTGTTTTTTCCAAGCAAACATTTAGTCTCCATCCCCTACTGTCCTTTTATAAGGATTGCTAGGACCACAGCCTAGTTACAGCCAGCTGTGTAGAACAAAACTCTTCTGCCTATGTTAAGTCTTATTTAAGATATTGTCCATTTTGGTTGGAGATAACAACTGTATCTCCTGGGACTTGTACAGCAAATTATGTACATCTGAAATTGGGTCCCCAGCTCACTATGACAAGTCCCAAATCAATTGGTGATTATGGCATCCACATACTTAAAGTCAAAATTGGGCAGAAAATCAAGAAATTGCCAATGCAAGTTTTCTTTTCTCTATGGTGATACACTATCTGATTTTTCCATCCAGGCATTAATTAGCATTACCTTTGCACATAAAGTAAGGAGATAAAAGCAAGAGAAATAACAAAGTCCTGATGTTCCTTCAGGATAAGAAGTTCAAGCTTTTAACCAATGAAATATGTATAAAACAGTCTTTGAACATTTAACCTTTCCCTTGTGACACGATCACAATGGCATCTGATCAGTTGCTACTTTTTCCAGTCATCAAACCATTCAGAAAATTAGTCAGAGCTAACCTTGCTTAGAAGTGGGGATGCCAAGTGGATTTCTAGAAGGTCACGGTGCCCATCACTGCCCCCTCCTCATCCTAAACTAGAACTACAAAGCTCAAAACCTCTTTACAACAGAGGCATTATCAACACTATTTCAAGCATGTGCGCATGGGCTGCAGCACGCCAGGGAATCTGTGTGCTTTATATGTCTTCGTTATCTATTTTTGGATATTTGCATGATTACTGCAAAGACCTCACTGTTTTTCCTTGTTAAATATTTGTTTATGCAACCTTCCCCCTGCAGGCAACTGCATTCATGGGATCCTAACTTTATAAGGAATTTCAGTCCCATATGTTGCTCCTGGCGCTTTTTGCTGCTCTACTGGCACCTCTGCTGCTTGCCCTTTAACTGAAGTGACAATTATATCATAGAAAAACAAATCTTAAGCTGTAACAGAAATCTCTCCAAGCCTGAGGCTAAAGCAACCAAGACCCCTTTTAGACTGTATTTAAAAGTTACGGGCTGCATGTGGCTACATGACAGCAATGATATAAATCCATACATTCCATGAGAATTTCAAGACTGACTTTCTTCAGCTCAAGGAAAGCAAGTTTTGCCTGATGTACAGAACTGCTTTGATGTTAGCAGGAGTACAAAACATTCATGATTAATTAGAGCTCAAAGTATAAATGCAACAAAGGGAATTCCCTTCCCTTCTGTTCTTTCCCAATGGAGAGAGGGAATTCCCTTCCCCTTCTGTCTTCTCTCTGAGCAGGGAGGGAATCCCTTTGCTATTCTTACTTATGATGACGATTCTTTTCTCTTCCTAAGAGCAATGAGTAGTTTGGTTTTTTCCTTTCCTTGTTTCCCCTTTCCCCATAAGAGGTTTGAGAACTCCCTGTTTTCCCTTCATTTCTCTCTCAGGGGTGAAGAGGGATTCAGACACTCACTGTACCAGTTTTCTGCTTTAATATTTCAGTACAGGAATTACTTTTATGTGGGGTGGAGGTATTTTACTTTTTTTTTACCCCTCTGAGTGCAGCATTTTATGCTACAAAAATATGAAACCAGAAAACCACTTGAAATTTGGTTACTGGCAGCTGCGATCTAAATATGACTGCATCCACTTCAACATGGCTACTTAATAATTAATACAGGGAATGGGGTTTAAAAACAAGGCTGAACACCAGAATCCATATTTCATTAAAGGGGCTTCTCCTCCAGTCTTAATCACACACAAACTACAGCTTCTAATATAAGAATTTAGTTATTCTCCCTAGAACTGACTAAAATAACCTTTCGTCCCCGCCCCCCAAGAATTACAGAATACCATGAACTAACAAATTATTTCAAGTTCACTTTGATGTATGTTGGTGGCCCAAAGAAACCACCACTAATGCACAGATTAAGTTCCATTTCAGCTGTACACCATTGAAGCAAGCTTTGTGTTTCCCTTCACAGGGTAATGAGTTTCACCTGTGTGATTAAAACCAAAGAATAATGGATGATGATGTGAACTTAGTTTATTTACTATAGTACTTGTTGTTGGGTTTTAATAATTTACAATATTGCAGATCATAGATGGAGCTGTTCTATGATACCTTTGCTAAAAAATAATGAGGTAATATTAATGTGAAACCTCACTGTAATTTATGTCTTGGGCTAATTTCCCTTTGTTAGGATGGGGCCAGTAGATTTGCCTTGAGAATTCTCTACTCTCCTTGGCAAAAAATTAAGTGAGCTGCTAAAGGGTGGATTTCTAATGAAGAATACATTTTCTCCAGTTTTAAATGAAATGTTCTTTTTTCTCCCTAACTGGTTTTCAACATCAAGGACACAGTCAACAAATTTAAATGTCAATTTCTAAAATTGAAGCCAAGTGTAGTAATAATTAAAATTAAAAAAGTAATATAGGAAAATAATTTAAACCCCATGGAATATCTACAAGAAAAGACAGCCTTTACTCCTCAAACCTGTCTTCTCCTGATTGACTGTTCACTGTTTCTTTTTTTAGCCATGGCCGTGATAGTACTAAAAATATCATCAATATTTCACTCTAAGTGTTTATAGGAAAATATTGTCTCTTAGGAGCAAATTCTTGTGTGAGTAAAATTACAAGCCTGTTGATTCTATCCACTTAACACCCCGATTAACTGACTAGGGTTTCCATTCTCATACATAAAGCATGACTATTGACACAAAACCCCTGCTGTATCGTCCTTATACTTTAAGGAATTTTAACAGAAACAAATAAAAATCTGTGACAATGTCACCTTTAGATATATTGTCATCAGCTATTCACTCATATCTTTAGAAAGATATAGAAAATCACTGTAGGAAGTATATCGCAAATATGGTAAGACCAGGTTGATAAAACAAGTGAAGTGAGTATAATAAGACCATTTTCAACACTGTTATTTTAAAAATATATAATATTTTACTTGCCTCTTGTGTGGGTAAATAGATATAAATCTTTGGGCAAAAAAAACCCCAACTAGTAACCAGTAATCTCAAAGTGGCAGCAAGCACCATCAAAGAAGACTGAGAGCAAGACAGGAGCCAGATACATCTGAGTAGCAGCTTACTAGTTTTGACTTTCACAGTCTCAGCTCCTCTTGAGACAGAGTTCACTATGAGATCCTCAATACATTTTAAGCATCTTTGTCAGACAGTCTCAGCTGGCTGGAGTTTAAGGCTCAAATGATCTCATTTGTGAGTAGAGTAGGTATCTGAGTCAATGTGTTGCTCATGTAAGTTGGGATTTTAAAGTGAAACCTCAGGTAAATTATCATCTTTCGCCATGCTGTTACCTTCACATCTGTGAGATCGCAAGCATTGTTACAGCTGGAACAGTATCACTTCAGTAAAGTGGTAAACAATCCTCCTCTCCATACATGATTGTAATGAAATCATAATCAGGAACATTCAACGTAATTTTAATTTGGTTTAGGTTTTCTTTTGAAAATTACAAGAATCCCAGAAGTTGTCATTAGGCTTTTCATTTACTGCTAAATTACCATGGCGTTGAAAGCCTTTTATTTAAAGAAACATTCATAATCTGTATTTCTTTTGGTGTCATATCCTCAGAATTTCCTACTGCTGTCTCCAGCTCTTAAAACTGAGCAAAATCAACAAACTTTCTTTTTTTGGTGCTTCATACAGTGAAGAAAAGGTAAAAATATGTGAAGGTCACATGGAGGTTATATCTCTAGGGAAACTCTTGTTAAAGTTGTGCAAATACTGTACATGCAAATGTTGTGCATGCAAATAGTCAACAAATTTTCAATCTGGTTATTCAAGTATTGTCAGCCCTCTGAGGGCTGCTGAACTAACCCTACTGTCTTTGACTTACAGCAATTGTTACATGAAAAAGTGTTGTCTGAGAACTAATTTGCAATGAGCTTCTTTGCTCCTTCTAATCTATGTTTATCCAGTCACATTTTCTGAAAAGAATGTTCTGGCCACTGATACACGTTTGCATGTTATGAAAGGGCACTCAACTTTGTGATGACTATCTTCAAATCTGTTTAGAAAAACAGCTGTCCGAGGCCTACACCAATAAAAATGTGATGAATATTCATCTTTCATGAACAAATATTAGTGGTTTTTGCCTTCTATTGATCTGTTCTTAAATTGTGTGAATGGTAGGGTTAAAAGGACTGAATTAAAGACAGTATCTTCAAAGATGCTTGCAGAACGAGGAAATTTCCTATTATGTTCTGTTGTTAACCTGTAATACTGCTGGTCCAAGCGTAAGTTTTAGTTACATTCTCTCTGCCTTGAAATCAGATGGACCACTAACCCAAACCTTCTGGTACACAAATACCCAAACAAATTACAAATACAAAAAACAAATACACAGATAGCACAATACCAGAGAGAGTGCTACTGTTTCAGATGGCCGCCTTTTTCTTTCAGTAGGACTTGATCTCTCCAAGCACCAGACATATCCTTACAGTCTGATCTCCCGCTCCACAACTGCCGTGCCGAAGAACGCTCCGCGCGAAGGCGGCGCGGTGCCCGCAGCAGCCGCGCAGCCCCGCGGCGGAGGGAGCGGCCGGCCCGGCCCTGCCGCAGCCGAGCCGGGCGGGAGGGAGGGAGGGAGGCAGCTGCTCCCGCTATGTACAAACAAAGCCCCGGTTGCTGTAGCAACCCGGCAGCCCTGAGCGAGCTCCCCGGCACGGCACGGCCCGGCATCCTCCCCCGCGCCGCCCGCGGGGCTCCTCGCACGCTTCATCCCCTTTTGGACAACACGCTTCGGGATGTGCGTGGATGCAGCCCGCTAAAGTGAACGGCGTCGGACGCGCTTCAGCTCCGGCAGATGACAAATGTGTGTGGCTCTGCGGGCTTGTCACGGGCCCAGCTCTGCAAGAGCCGCCGTAAAATACCTACCAGTAGGACGTGCTTAAATGCATATATTGCGCGTGTACATTGGTGAGGTAAATGGTAATCTATGTGGTGAGGCTGAATTTTAAAAAATACATAGCCTTTGAAAAGGGAGATGGACTATATACAACAGCATGCTGGGAATTCGAATGCTTTCTTTTTAAAATTCAGCATCTGCAAATAAGGTTCTGTCACCAAGCTTGTTTCATTCCTCAGTTATCAAGACAGCATTCCTGGATCCACAATACCTAATATTTGTGTCAGCTTTTACTGGCAAGAAGCCAGAATAAAGAAACACACCTTTTTTTTTTCTCTTTGACAAATACATAGTACCTAAATAACAGACTAAACTTAAAAAAAAATCATTAGACTTATTATAATGACATTATTTAGATTGTTATTATAATTATCATTAGGTATTTCAAACATAAAATGTATGTTTGCATGAATCATGCTAAAAACCAGAAGAATGTCCCTCATTTTGATGAGCTTGGAACATAATGCTTTGAGCAAGATGATCAAGAGAGATTTCATGTGCTCATGCTTGGATACTCACAGCTATGTGGAAATCCCACATCATACTTTTAGTTCATTGTGAACAGATAATCTTTTCATGTCTCTGACAAGGAGTATTTTAATTCATTGTCTCCTTTCAACTGATGGCTCCTATCAGTGACAAACTCATGTAAAAATATTCAGAATCCAAGTTCACCGTATGCTACTTCATTATAATAGTGTTAGCACATGGGAGGAATTGTAGCTTTTACTGAACCATTTTTTCACAACATATCAAGGTAGAAACACTGCACTGGCTGAAAAAAAAAAAAAGATAGTAACACTTTCACTGATATTTGAAAGTGTCCAGCTTGTCATGAGAGAGTTATTGGCAGGAAGAATGCTAATACCACGTCAAAACTTGGCATATAGGAAAACTGATAGTCTGGGCAATGTACATATTCTCATTATGCTTATTTGGACTGGCTCTTTGATAGCTGGATCTGCTTATCAGCATATCAGGAGGGACCAAAATAAAAATGGATATTATCAACTGAGTATTGGTGAGACCTTCTCTGTACCAACATTGTTCAAAAAGTTCTCATGTATTCAGTCATGATTTTTTTAGACATTTATTGTGTCTGATATCTTGAGCTAGAAATCAGATGCCTAACCTCTAATGAAAGGCAACAGTAGATGCCTTTTACAACAGTAGTCTTACTTTTAAGTACCAGCCTTTGCTGGGACTTACAAAATACATCCTCAAATCTAATTAGTTCCAATTTATTTAAACAGTACTCAGTTCAATAGCAAATGCTTCCACAGTTAAATTTTTAACATGAATTGCTTATCAAAATTTCCTTCAACCCTTTGACGTTTCTTCTCAGCAAACAGTAAGATAAAATTTAGATAATTGAGTATCTTTCCCATCAGGATCAGTTTCAGCAATTTGAGCTCCCGTAACCAAAATGTTCTCAATTGTGTAACAAACAATATCCTAGCCTGTCTCTCTGCATCATGAGAAAGCATCCAGCTCTACTAACGCCTTACATCGAAGAGAAGAGTTTGTTCTTAAAATCAAGATACATAACACACTGTGGGCCTGGCTGCACCAAAAAAATACGAGACACCATAAAAGCTTCATTATTATTAGAATTAGTATTGGTACTAGTATTAGTATGCATCAGTATGTTTAATATAAGGGGTCATTGACCTATTTCCTTTAAAAACATTTTACAATGCTTATGGAAAATGACAAAATGACACTGAGTTCAAATCCTTTCAGTGCATTTGAAGACCTGGATGAAACAGATCTGCAGGAACAAAGAAATCTTTAACTTAATTAACATAGATTAGCAAATAGTCACCAAATTATATGGAAAAAGTGCTATTACCATCCTGACCAGATGTAAACCAATGAACTAGAAGTGAATGCAACAATTTTACATTGCTATTCTCCTGAGCTAAGTGACCACATTGTTAATGTATAAAAGTGCAAGGGATCTGATGAAATTAATTTCATGCTCAGGCTTTCCAAAAATTGCTTTTCAGAGAAATCTTTGTAGGCTGAAAAACTCTTCTAAACTTTCCATTAGGGTAGGATTCAATGGCAAAGTGGAATCAGAGCTAGTGTTTGCATTCAGGTCAAATACTATCAAACAGTAGCTTCTCCTAGAAATAGTGATAAACATTGACTTTGCACTTAACTATGACTGATACGTAAATAACATATGTACCTATATAGAAAAAATACAGTATAGAGACCATGATTTTTGTGACCCTATTAAATAGAGAGTATTACCTTCTCTGTCACCATCTTGAATTTAGAACAGATCTGAGTCTGTTCTAAATTACAGAAATGTAATTTTAGAGAACACTAAGGTTACGAAGCCTCCTGGGCACCACACCTCAAAAACAGTTTCAAGATTCAATGTGTGGCCTCAGCTTTGGGATCTGTGAATACACAGCCACCAGTCGCCCCTTTTGAGCATGACATCAGCGATGGCATCTCTAGCTAGGTATCAAAGCTTGCTTTTCAGTGAGATACATTTCTAACTTTAGACTCTATATCAGCAAGTTCTCTAAAAATATGACATATTTCAAACGCACAGAGTATGAATAAAGAAGTGTAAAGTGCATATAGAAAAGTAGCATAATCATAAAGGAAAAATCTTAAGCCTTGCATCAGTACTTCTGGTGCTGTAAACTGTATCAAATTTAGGTGTCTTATGGCCCCCAAACTGTACTTTCCCCCAAAAATGACCATTATGTCATTTATTCTTATTTATTATTATAATACCTTCTTGTCCAGACTTACAAAATACACAACAGCTTCCTACAGCAAAACTTAAAATGTGTAGGAGACCAGAGCCACCCTCCCATTCACACCCTGTAACTGGCCAACCAAACAGGTCACAGATGCTTTGACAATGCTTTGGCTGGATCAGGAAGTTTGACTGTGGCCAAGTACTCACTCGAAGTCAAGTATAAAACAGACCCAAACCACTAAGACATTACTATTTTCCAAACTAAAGGTGATAAGGAGTCTTACATGGATTAACTGAGCTTCTGAAGAGCTTCCTAACACTTGTCCTGTCACACTATAGCAGACTGCACTACCAAGGAAACATTTATTTTTAAAAATCAAAAGACCTAGTACTTTTTACAGTTTACTTTCACATATTTTACTTCCATGATAAGTATCATAAAGGATCACTTCAGCTGAAAAGACAGGATGTCCCCTTGATATAGCAAGAGACACAACGGCTTGTCTGTGCACCCACTCCCCGCGCTCATGGGAGCATTGCTCACGAGTATGCCTCGTTACATTACGGAGAATCTCTTGCATTTCTAGTTTTAAGGCACTATTACTATGAAAAGATCAGGAACCACATTCTGCTCTTATTTACACTCCTTTTGTTGCTAGGTTCATATGAAAGCCATGGTGAGCTCCATCTCTCGTTCTAAGGTAAATCAGACATTTTTAGTGAGTCTCGTAATGCCACATCTTAATCCCTCTATGGAAGCTTCTCTCTCTGGAGACATTTCAAATGTGTTTATTAGGAAGACCATATTTATATCTTCAGGGAAGCCTGTATATAAAATGGAAAAACCTTGTAGGGCAGATGTTGCAATTGGCTAAAAGATTGAAACCGAGCTTTGTTTTCTGCAAACTAGAGCGTGAACATTTATCATGTAACTAGGATTTAAAGGAACAGAATGAAAGAATAAAAGGATAAAATTTGAATGCCTCTTTTCACCTCTGTGCTACATTATGAAAGCATTAAGAATGTAGCAATTGACATTTTATTCTTGCTGGTCAATGACAGGTTTTAGAAACTACTCCGAAAGCTGGTTCAGCAAACTGTATTTAAACTTATTATTCAATGCCACACACCAACACTCCACCTATGTTAAATGTCATGAAACTGTACTTTGTCCAGGATAATTAGAATAATCAATCACATTCATTCAGCTAGCATGGCCTGCAGCACATTGGGGACTCTGCTCTTGGGACTTAAGGTACACATGAATAAAGCATAAAATGCTAACGTCACTAATGTGCTCAGATAATCTAATGTTGTACCCCATATTGCATGACTGACTTTTGGAACCTTCACTCTTGGAAACAGCAATGACCCATTAGAATCCAAAGCCTGGAAAAGAAATTTAATTCCTTGTTAGAGTTTAACATAAAAGGGTAAATTCCTGAATTTCCAAAATGAGTCATTTTCCAGATATTCTGGACACACCTATTAGTAATGGCCAGCATTAAAAAAAAACTAAAACAAAAACAACCCAACAACAAACAAACAAAACCAAACAAATGAAAAGCCCCAAACAATAACAAAAAACCCCCAACACAGTACCAACTAAGCAACCAACCAGCTTTCTTACATTTGTGATTGGGAGCATCCAAATGGCCTGTCAGAGCATGTTTATACCCAAGTTCTGAGACCTTCTGTGATCTTGTTGAGACTATTTTGGGCTGAGGGAAGAATGAAGAAAAAGCAAGGTGAAAAGAAGTGTTTGCCACAAAACAAACCCTAAGGACAACATCAGCAAGATTTTGCAGAGTTGCAGCCACACAGGTTTCACTTCAGTGAAAGGAAAAGTGAAAATGAAATGTAGGATTCTCTAAACCCACAAGGCCTGAGACAGAAGGACCCACACAACCACTACTAGCTCAGAGTGAGTTCCATGTTTACCCGATGGAGAAAAACTGTTAAACATTAACACCAATCAATATACTAGACGGATCACTGTAAACCATATAGAACCATGTAGCTCATATTTAGGTCAGAGCACCTGCTCTTAACTTCCTATCCCTGTTCCTGGACTTTTGAAAGGCCTTTTCTTCATCGGTGAGATAGAGGGAAAGAAGATTGTTTTTATTATTCTGTCATCATTCATCACACCCTAGCTGTGTAGGCAGCTGATGCTTTATTTTTTTAGTAATCCAAGCAAAGAGAAAAATCTGGTGTTTCTGCTTTTGATTTGCCCACAGGTGAAGTACAAAGGGCCAAACTGACACTCAACATTTAAGTCATAGTTATATTGCAAGAGCGTTTATAGCGACAAGGACTGCCAGCACTCAAAAATCGCAGAACTGATGATAACTGAGTAAACAGTTTTGGGAACACTAGGTCATCCAAAAGTCATTATTTGGCATATCAATACATCTCATTACCTCTCATGTGCTACTTCAACTCGACATGAAGACAACTGTAGAATACATAGTTCTAATCCATGAACAATGCAGGCAGTTTGGATTGTGGGCCTGCTATTCATTATTTAAGAAAGTCTCAACTCCTCTACCAAAACGTCTTACTGGCTTTTCAGAATGAAAGTCACTTGTGATATTGCTATAGTGCATCATAAAACACGAGATTAATTTTCCCTCTTTAAATGTCAGTGCTGTGTAAGTAAATTAAGTTTGCACGCTTTTGCATGATGCCACCTGATGGTTTGGTTTTGTTGAGTGGCATGTAGTTAAAATTTTTCACAGGACTATTTGTTCAGGAGCAGCACTGACAAAAGCTGAGATGATAATGTTAAATTTGACAGTCAGGAAGATAACAAAAGAACATATTTAATATATAAAATATATGTGCTATGTTTAACAATGTACTAAAGTGAAAGAATAATGGCTGGAAATAGACATTCTCAGTATTTATATTCCAATAAAAGAGTCATATTAAAGTCCTTTTGATTTCTAATAAAAAATCATAAATATTAGAGTAGTAACACAGATGACGGCAAAATTACTTCTGTTGGCCCATGAGATGATTTTGATGGTGTGTGTTCAAGTCAGCAATTGTGTATTCAGCTCAGACCAGAACATCTTCACGGAGATACCTTTTAGGACAATTGTTGACCCTTTTTAATTACATACCAAACAATGAAATGGGTACTGTGGATGAATCCTGAAGGACAAGGACCAAGCTGTATGACATTGACATATAAGTTTGTACTTCAGTTATTTACATTGAAACTCCTCTACAGAGATTCAAGGCTGCCAAGCTCTATCAGTTCAGCAGGTAGTACTCAGAAGCAAATAAGAAAATAAAGTAGATAAGGTGTAATCAGAGGAAATATAGGAAAAGTAAAGCACTGTGTGTGCCAAGTTTCTTGGTTTTTTAAACTGTGAAACACATTAAAGAAACTTTCACTTCAGTCTGATTTCTCTGCTGATCACCTTTAACCCTAATATTATTAATATCTTGCAGAAAAATTGAGAATACCCAATAAGAATCACAGAAATTAAATTATTCTACCAGTGTACATTTAAAACAGGTTTAAAAGCTGGCAAAACCTTTGTTTAAAAAAGGGAAGATACACTACTGAGCATAAACTTATTTGGTTTTTGACGTATTTTCATGCACTGAGTTGGACAGATGAGGGAGCTATATTCCATAATTTAAAGCTGGACAGTGTGTTTAACATAGAGTTTATATATAGAAAAAGTGAGAAGCACCATTACTCCATGGGAAGAATATATGGCTATATTAAAGAGAATTAAATTGTTCTTTCCAGTTTCACCAAGATACATTTCTCACATGACTCTTCAGTTCTGCGAGCCTGCACAGGAATATAAAAGAGTAGACTTTAGCCAACTGGCCACCATTCCTCAACTTGTTCCTGAAAGAATACAATCACATGACAGTCTTGGAACAAAATGCACAGAAGAGCAGGGAGAAGACACAGTCATACTCTACAGGATACTATTTTAAATCTTAAAGCCAAACTCTAGTTATCTATGGAATGACCCCTATAAAGAGCATTATAAACTCATCCTTGAGGTAGTGGATGCTCCCTTCTTAGAGGTTTAACTGCTTGCATTTTTGTCCTCCCCCAAAACTCTATATCTATCAACACCTCAAGTTATTAATTTGTAGGGTCTATCATAAAAAATGAAGCTGCCTCTAACTAAACAAAATATTACTGGCCAGTTCAAATATTAACAGTACTTTACCTTTGTAAACAACAAAATGCTAGATTTGCTAGATTGCCAGTGAGAATTCCTTTAAAACTTAATACTATCTCTATGGAAAGGAGCCTTTGGTTCATTATAGGTTCACACCAACACACTCCATTTTGAACAGATAATTTGGTTCTATATACTTCAATATCAGATGCTGGTTTCAGTCCAATATAGTATGCGCTTACTCTTCTTTTTTTTCCAAGGGAACAGCAGATAAACCATTCTGGCACTAAAAGAACCATCTTCTTAGCTGAAATATTCTGTAGAGGTCTTGTGCTACCCTTGGCTGAAATATGTATTAGTCCATATTGCAGAGGCTGACTTTGTTCTTTTCTCTGAAGCTGTTCCTCTGCAACTGTGCAGATCCTACACAGCTAAAGAGTTAGTCCCTCTTTTCCTTACAGTCAGTAAGTGTGTACTGCTCACCAGTTTGGGATTTTTGTTTTCTTTTAAGACATTTGAAGAGAAAGAAGAACTATTCTCTTGTTAAATTGCTAGTAGTTTAGCTGGGTGATAAATACACTTTTTTACTGTCTTTTTCACTGTTTCATTTGTGTTTATTATCTGAGTACTCTGGTCCTGTTGCAGTTGCTGTTACTTTGGGAAAAACTTCAAAGTAAAAGGAAAATCAAGTGCTTGCCTTATTATGAGTCATGATCCATACATGTTTTCATCTCACATATTTTCTTTTATATGACTGATATTTTTTTCCATTGTATTGAAAAAGAGTATCATTTTTTAAAGTGCTGTCTCAAGGGAATCTTAACCCTTGACTGTAGCATGTCTCAGTCTAGCAAGAGACCCTTAAATTTACCCACCTCAAACTCTCAATGTACATAGGGGGGACTTTAAATAATTAATACAGAATATTTTATATAATACAACTATCCTCATAGTATGGAAGTCAAGTAGCACCCAACTAACTCTCAGAAAATATAAGTTTCTCTTTATGCTGACACTCAAACGTGTAGGAATGATATTCTGTCTATTATTACCTGGACCCAGTCATAGCCAAAGCATCTTAAGAATTTCCTTCAGAGATTGCATTCCTTGGCCATTGAAAGGTTTCTATTTGTTCTTTTTCTCAACCCACAAGTATCACTGAGTTCAATTTAAATCTTACGATTACAGCAGATGCTATCTGAACTGCCTTCCAGTCAATAGCCTTCATTCTAGAGTTCAGTTTTGTATCTACAAAATATAGACAATCCTTAGACATTAGAGCAGCCTCAGGCAGCACTTCGAAGGATGTGGCTGACTTTTCTCAGAATAATCTTATTTACTTTTCTTTGAATCATTTCAGTAGTCCAATATTTTGATTCCAAATAGATGTTAGTTTTCTACATTTATGTTTTATTTTCATTATCATCTTCATTTGCCTTTTAAAAGTGAACAAATGCAGCAGAATGTGATTCAAATGAAAAATAGTGATTACATGTGTTCCCTTTGCAGTCTTTCCACCATATAATTATCTTCATCTTCAAAAACTTTTCCCGGCACAGCTAAGCTAAATCTTTCAAGCTGCAGATCTTGTCTTTTTGGACATAGGGATGGGTTTATTCATTTCCTTTGTTCCATTGTATGTCACATGTGTAAGCAATTTGGTCTCCTTTTAATGCTCTAGATTAACAAACTCAGTTTGCTATATCTTCAGAAGTCATGCTTCTCTACCTCTAATTATCTTTAACCTGTCTCATCTCAACTATCTTCACATCGACATCTGACGTTCTTCAGCCCTTACCAGCCTGCTATCATCTGCAAATTGAAGTGGACTTTTCAAACCATTAATGAACTAAGTTAGATAGATTATTCATGTATTATTAATAATAAGGCATGTTAACTTCTCATCTGACCAGATAAGAGGTCATTTTGCATATAACCAAAATTTTCCTCTGTAATTAATTTGAAAATTTCTGTCATTTTTGATGACCTTGAGGTTGTGCAAATTCTAATATTCTGTTCCAGTTTAAAAAGCTTCATGTGAAAAACATCTACCATAATGAGATCTTTTTTCCCCCTTTTCAGCCCTTGAATGACAGTGTAAGTTTAGGATCAAATGACAGCTTAGCTGGATTTCAAAGTTTGTGGGATTTGGTAATTTTCCTCTGTATGTAAACACTTACGTATTCACTTTTGAGTTGCCGTATGATAGAGTTGCCATATGATATAATATGTATATACTCGCCTCTCTAAGGCAATAATGTATTATTAATCAAATGACAATTTTCCCAATGACAGCTAAAGAATTTGACACATTTAAATTACTTTCTATATGCATTCTATTTTCTGTAAGAGTTTCTTGACTATTTGTGTATTTTAGTTAGTTTTCATTTTTTATTTGTTATTTAGTCTTGATGCAAGTAATCGGTCCCATCAGTCATGTGGCGTAGCTCTTAGCTTCACATCTTAATGGCCACAATTCGAAAACAGGCAAGTCATGAATAACCAGTAGGGAATGCTGATGAATGAGGACCTGCTGAATTATTGCATAAATATGCTGCATTTGAAACAAATACGGGAATTCCTAAGGGCTAGCTATTTTTGAAGTATTGCTACAAATGTCTTTTGGTAACTAAGTGAAAATATACAAACCCAGAGGTAAAACATCATGACTGAGCCATCCAGCTAGTTGGATTTTGAATTCATACTTGCAAGTAGTAACTTCCAACCAGCTTCCCCTAGCTCTAAAACCTAACACCTGGGCTATCAATATTTAAAACCTTAAGGTTCTAGGAAGTATTGTAGCTGCTTTAGTAAGTGAACAAGTAGTTAATAAAAAAAAAAAATTAGAAAGATTCATCATGAAAGTATCATTAATCTGAAGCATACTACTCCCAGCCTTGAGTTTCTGATGGAAGTTCAAATACCACTCTAGCTATCACAATCAAAATCTGGTTCTTAAAGTCTAAACAACTCAAAGATTAACATGAACATTTACTACTTAGCTATGCAAATCATACTTTATTGGGAATAAGGGGCCAGTATAAAAAAACAATAAAGGTAGTGTTCCAGTAAGAAGACCTACATTCTAAGTATACTTTTCCCATTACTCATGGGAAATAAGGTTAAAATGAATATTCTAACATTCCAGACAAGTATAATAATGGATTTCACTTTTTTTTTTTTTCTCCTACACCTTAACTTGCATCTACTCACTTTAGGGAGGGTGACAAAACTCTTGTTAAGTTTTACAGGTACAGGAACAGACCCACTTTTTTGCAAATGTCACTCAGACCAACTAGAGGAAAGAGGAAAAAAAACCACTACAAATCTCAGAAAACCCACCACTCTTAGAGTACTCTGAGGCATGCATTAAATAAGTATCAGAACAAGTGATTGTTGGCTAGGGATTAAGTTGTAATTTTTGTCTCATGATAAGCTTCTTTGTTTCATAGCCTGTACAATACAGGGTAGCTAAAAATTTTTTGTATTTTAATCTTTGCTGGCAGACAGAGAATCAGAGTCACATCTAAGGACAGACATGTACTGAGCAAAACATCAAAGCTATTTTGAAAAACAGTTAGGCTTACTTTCTAGTTTTATATCCAGAAAAACCCCAAACATATAAACAATCAAAAGAGGGAGATGTAACAGAGAAGTTAAATCTTCCTCTCTTTGCTATAAACCCTGCTCCAAGAGGTAAGTCAGTCATTCAAAAATTAGCCAAATGAGGTCAGGGTTCAAAAGGATTTTAAAAGTTGTCAGGTCCAGACCTTGTTGATACAGGTGTTGCTGCATACACACTGGTTGTTTGCTTTGCATTGTTTTAGATTTCTCAAGTAATGGGAATTCCAGGTTGCCTTAAACTGTTATTTTGTGGTCTAGCAGATGTCAAAGAACACTTCTAGATGTATCCACTGTTGGAATAAAGTGATGGGAGAAGTACATCCCAGAGCATGAGAGTTGAGAAAAGCATATTTGAGTAAAAAAGAAATGTGATAAAAAATATCCTGGATGTTAGAAGTAGAAACACATACCAGGAAGAATGAAAATTAGTGAAATATTCCCATAAACAAACAGTCTGCATAAACTGTAAAATCCCATAAGGGAGAACTTAACCCATGGTAAACAAGAAAGCTGTTCTTATCTTATGAAATCTTTGTTAAAGATGAAATTCAATAGAGAATTCCAGACATTCATGAATACCAAGGCATATAATTTTTTGCAACTTTGCCTTTCTATTTAGACAGAGAATTTGTAGCAAGCTCCAGGCAACACAGTCAGGGTGGGGTGAAAAAAAAATAAATTCAGAGTTTCTCTGATTTCTCTTTGCTCCAGGTATGAAGAGTTATCATTGTCCTTTCTGCTGTTTAATTTCAGTCCTTTACAAATCCAGAAGAGATGATCCAATACAAAGCAGAAAGTAATTGCTATTTGCCAGCAAATAGTACTTTGGGATTTCTTATCATGAAGCTGATTATCTGAGAAGTGGAGTCTTTAAAACTTTTGCTAAACAAAAAAAACTGTCTCCACGGTTGGGTACTTCTTGATATTCAGTGCAAACTGATGCATTTTTTTTTTAATTTTAAGTTTTAGTAATGTGTGAAATAATGTTTAAAATACAAAACAGACTTCATGACTACATTTTCTCATAACAAGAATTCTACTCTATGCCTGCATGTTATTTTTATGGTATGTTTGTTCCATTGAAAACAGATCTAAAAATACAGTGTCTGTAAAAGGCAGCAGAGTGAGATGCAACTATGTTAATTGAAACGCAAAAAGAATGGATGGATTTGGTTTAAGTCATACACTTTCATGGATAATATATTTCTCAGCTTAAGGAATACATTTTTGGGGATAATATATTTAATTATTGTAGTAATATATGCCAAACTGCTGCTTTCACTGCACAGTGTTTAGTTATTACAGAGCTATAAAGGCATCCTTAATCCATTTTAACAGGGCTCTGTTAGAGAACTGGATTTGTAAAAAGAAAGCCAATGTATTTAGATGAAGGTACATGACATTCTGAATGGAATAGTAACAATAACCCCAACAAAACAAATAACAAAAAAACCCCCCAAAACCTAGAAGACAGCTGTGCCAGTGTAATTTTAGCTACTTTTGGGAATGGACCAGAAATGAATTTCAAGTGGGATTATGAGAGTGTCGTGGGGCAGAAGGAAGGTTGGCTCAAGGATTAGTCATTAGTTCAAATGGCTTTTAGTAGCTGGTGATGAAAAAGCTATGCTTGTCTAGCGGTCTGGATTATTCAGCTTGTTAATGTGACATAATTGTCCAGTGGACTGCAATCTCCAAGAAAAAAGAATTATATTACTGTCTATATTAATAATTTGTAGCTTGTCTCTCAAAAAGGACAAAAGATCAATGAGGATTATGAACCTCCCCATACCCTTAAAATTATATGACAAAATTAAAGAGGTTATTTGATACTCTTGCGTACATAACACGCATGCATCACTTAATCTTTTTAGCATTGAATGACTGTGTCTGTCCCTGAACAGGTCTAATTCCAAATCTCCATCAGTCATTGGTGGAGGATCATTATTTTCCTCAGAGAAAAGGAAGTAAAAATCTAGAATATCACAAAATAAAACTGGAATTTTTTTTTCAAAATAAGAGATACTTTTCTTCTTTTATGTTCCCTTGCCTTTTCTCCAACTATCAACACAAACTTGCTTATTTTTAAAATGAAATTCTATCCGTATATTGAAACGAGAGAATATTTTCACTTTCAGGTTTTCACAGAATGAGCTATGATAATTAATTATATCCTTAGCACAGTTCCCACTGATCTTGAAAGGAGCAAAATATTGTTAGTGAGACACAGAAGGCACTGAAAACTACTGCTAGCTAAATAATGTACTGCAATTGCATGTGCAAGTTTATAGCACACGTTCAAACTCATACTGAACCTAACCGGCACTGTAAAGGCCTGCATGAACATTTTCATTCAATAAAAGCACAACATTTTGTGGTTAAAACACATGGTGCTATTTATCCACTTGGTGCATTTTTTAAAGTTAAAACTGAATACTAACGTGAATGTATTTCTTAGGTAGAAAAGTAACTACCTGTAAGACAGCTTAAAACAATGAAATGCTGTTCAGATGCTCACATAAATGAGTACTCAGCCAGCCTGGAAAGGTCAGATGTAGTTAGAGCACAATCCACAAAGCGTAGTTTGTTTCAGCAAGATTTGGTGTGTTTGACTCAAATATTTGACTAGCTCGTTAGCATTAGTGCAAATGCAAGGACAAGCCTTTGTATTTAAATAACCAAGGAAGATGCACAGCCTCGTTCCTGATATATTTTCCTGACTTATACAATTACCCCAGACTTTCTGGTGCATTTTCTTAAGTAACTTGTTCAGATCTCAAATCTAAGCACATACTCTAAGCATTTGAGCCCATAATACATTTACTTATATGATAATAAAGCAAAGATATTGTTCTAGTGAATCAATATGTTCTTGAATCCTTGTATGCTTAGAGAATGGAGTGATTTTCCACCCTATTCAACACACGGTTTTTAAACTACAGCCCAGATTGCAATATGAAATGGCAAAATTTTTAAATCAAGCAGAAAATACCAACAAAAACCAGAAAATAAATGTGAAAGGCAAATCTATGGACATCTATATTACAGAAGGCTGAAGTCTCCTACTGTGGGCTTCAAGTACAAATACTAGTGACATAAAAAAAGTTTGCTAGTCTATTTTTGACAATCATTTTTTCCATCATAAAAAGAAATATTTTGATCATTTTGCAGTAATGTATAATGGCATATTGAACGTGGTCTGTCATAGGATACACTTTAGTTCCCCAAGCCGGGGTACATCCCTCTTAAGAGAATTGCCATGATGCTGCATACATTTGTCAAACAACAATCCATTGTATATTGTAAAAAACTTAACTCTTAAGGATGATGACTTCCAAGTCCCATCTTCACTTTGTAACTCCTGTAAAGATCAGGAGATATATGGCTTTGTTTAACCAAACTGAAAGTTATTTGTGGTAAACTTTGGCTGAAATGCAAAAGAAAGAGCTTATCTTTAGTCAACGTATATTAAATTTAAAACCAGAAAACCCATTCACAAAGAATAGTTTTATATGGAAATTCTCAAATCTTCTGCTTGTAAAGTTACTAAAATGGAAACAGGTTCAGTAACCATTTATACCATCAAGCTTCTTGCTCTCTCTACAATCTCCATAGAACTACAAAATACTCCGATGCTGCTTTTCTTCTTGATTTTCATAATCCCAATTCCTCCAGGATGAATTCCTGGTTTACATGAGTAAAACAAACAAACAAACAAACAAACAAAAAGTCATCAGAAATATCAATATGTTCACTGAAGTATTTGAGAATCACCTGACCAGGACAATTTTTGATCATTAGATCATTTAAGGATCTAACTGGGGTTATTTACAGGTTTCCCACCCTCTCAGTTCCCTCTTTCCCCCTTGGCAAAAATGCTCACCTTATAGATGGGTATAGAAGGTTCCTAATTTCTGCCGTGCCTAGCCTAAAAGAAAATCTTGAATATGGTATTCTATGGTACTGAATACCTTAACTACTGTTATTAGTTGTTCTGCAGTGGATTTCCCTTGCTTCAATCCTTCCCCCACATTTTCTTTCAGAAGCATCAACTGCATTCAAGTTCCTACTCTATAGAAATGCCCCTCCACAGGAGTTTTTTGAAATGAGAACGTTGCAGGACAAACACATTGTTTTCTTAGCTAACAGATCTATGTTTTTCTCAGGAATACTCTCGTTTGGTTTTCGCTTTCCTCCTGATAATGCCTTCTTACATTGTAGCAGCATTTCTGAGTCTAGATTTTTGTCAGCTTGACCTTTCCAGCTTACTGGGTCCAACTGTTTTTGTAATAAATCACTTGGCTTTTCAACATCTTCCTTACTTACAAGGCTTTCCACTGGCTTTATTAAAAGTTGCAGAAGGTCACTCTGAACCATTGATTCTTAATATTAAATCACACAATGTAAAAAAGACATATTTTAAAATCACCATTTGTAGGAGAAGAAAGCTTACTAGAAAGTTTTTTTTCAAATTTCCATGTAACTCTAAAAAGTATCAGCATTTGAAAACATATAATCAAACTATAAGGTTGCACAAAACAGGGAAAAAAAAATTTAAGAAATTATAGCAGTTAGTAATAGCATTGGTAAAAGTCAAGTTTTGCCTACGTGAATTACATACAGTCTACAAGTCCTTTGGGTTCTTATCACCATATATATGCTGACATATTAGCAAGAGAGCTAGTGATAAGTGAATTATCCCAGTCTGCAGCTCTTAGTCAGCAAGTCACTGTGGATTTACTCAAGTGAGCTCACTTTTGATGTACTCACTCTGCTTACAGAGGTTTTCCAGCTTTTGATACACCTGCTTGTGCAGCATATCTTTTCTACTCCAGGTACCATCCTAGACAATCCTGCTGCACAGTAGAAGATACCTACAATTGTAGCTTTTTATCCTGAAGTGTTGATACCCTTTCTCCTGGCAAAGCCTGTTGCCCACAAAGAAGTTTTAGCCAGTGTCACAAATAAACAGAAGTTAACACAAAAAAACTCTTTTGAGCCCTGTAGGTACAGCTATATCAGGCCTTCTGCCAGTACAGAATTATGCAATCAAAAGCCTAACCTAAAATTCTCGTAGAAAAAAAATGTAACACAGGTTTGACCTAAGAAAAACATCAAGTTTCTGTTCTCAAGAACAGCAGGCACAATGCTTTAAATTTTCTATAAAATAGAAGATAAGATTCCAATAAAGGAAGTTCCAGAATCTCAGTCAGGAGAAGTGGCACACAAAGGCCAGTAAGGAAAAAACATTCTTCCCCAAACCCTGCTATTTATGTGTCACATATATCATTAGAAGGGTATATTACAGTATATTCCTCCAAAAATGCATGAAATGAATAAGCTGATTGGCACAAACTTGCTCTACTGAGCTGTGGTCTGAATGGGGGAAAGCATGCAGGAGACCTAAGCTGCCATTCACTGCCTCCACCACCATCGTTGCCAGTTCTTGGTATACAGAGGAGAAATGGGCAGATGACACATTTCTCGCTGACTCTTTAGGTATTCAATTACTGAGGAAATTGCACAACAATCCAGACAGTACAGATTTAACCCTTAGTCTTTCCATACAGGCTCAGAAACACAAGGCTGGGAATTGTCACTTGGCTGGGAACTTGACTTTGATGCTGGGTTAGCTAAGGCTGCTTTATCAGCTTCTCTCTGCTAGTCTGTGAATGACAGTTTGAAAAGTCTACATTGCCAACATAAGATTAGCATCCACAAGTCTCAGATTTATTTCAAGTTATTTAGATTAACATTCATGTGTCCTACATGTAGGATTTTACAGTGGCAAGTTGATCTAAACCATTTTTCTCTCTGCCCCCAAATGTGAAATGTAGATCTGTCAAGAAATTAAGATAAAAAGGCAGGTCAGTATTGGTATATTAGGAAATGTGAAAAAATGCAAAATGCATACATTTCCCTAAGGGAGCTGCAGAATTAAGAAATGCAGAAAAATGTATGTAAAAAGCCAACAATAGTTATTGAGACTAAGAATAAATCTTAGATGCACTGAAGTTGTATTGAACACACCTAAAAATAAATCAGAGCTTATTCAAAAGGAAGTCTTAAGACTTATGTTCACAGTGCTTACAACATAATGTGTAAATATTAAAATTATAGGGAGAGTTGAAAAAGAGTGAAAACTCCTAAAACCTAAAGGCATGTTAGGTGTGGAAAGAAGAGTCTCCAAAAGAAACAAGATAATTAACATGTGAAATTCAGAATAAGTGACTCATAAGGGAGCACTGCTCACCTAGGAAGAGCTTAACTACAAAGTATGGGATAATTGGCACAACAAGAAACTTCCCCCCATGAAAATCTTAGAGAAAGCAGCTGTTTGTAACTGTAATGCTACCACTGTTCTCTGTGGGATCTTTCTTCTAACCTGTTCTAAAGGTACACTGATAGTTTTCTTCTACACCAAAGTTTCTTTTCCACAAACAAGAGCAACAGAAACCCCAAGCAGTTACTATCTTGAGATGATGCTTTATATACTGGAATGGAACCAAACTGTAAAATGAACGGCAGTGTTAACTCTCAGTTCTTGGATGTTGGAATTGATTTTGATGATTTGCAAAGCATAGCTGTCTGGAAGTCCTGTCTGATTTGATTCCATTGCCAGTGATGCAGGCTATAAGTATTTAAAATTGTTGTTCACCTTCTTTCAAGAACTGAAAGCATTGAAACATGCCCTACAATATTCTGTAACTGTCAGAAATGTGGTAGGATACAAGGAAATTAGATTTATACACAAAGATTAACTAGTGTAATATTTAAGATAATTGCAATATAACAGAGTCCAAATATTCATCAGTATTTCATTAACTTTCCAATTAGAAATCTGTCTATAAATCCGGTTGTAATACTTGCACAAAACATAAGCTGCATGTAGTATTTGTGAATCACAAAATTCACCTTGAAGATAAGGCTTTAAGTTCATTGTTCTTCCCCATCCTCATTTCAAGATTTCAGTTACAGAATCATAGAATTGTCCAGGTTGGAAGAGACTTCTAAGATCATCAAGTCCAACCATCAGTCCCCAGCACTACCACTTAGAAAGCCCAAACATATCATCACCAAAAAAGATTAAACAGAACATACACTAAGAGCTAGACATGCAAAATCCATCGCAAACATCAGAGTTAAGAAGAGAAACAAATACTAAGCGAACAGGCAGACAGTTCCATGAGGACAACCACTCTGCAGATGGCTGACCAGCTGCAGGTCTGGTTAATTTAGGGCATACAGATGTTTGATTATGTTTGTTATGTAGGAGACCATCATGCAGCGAGGTGTTCACAAGGTCAGGTAATGAAGCATTGTTTGATTATGAAGAAATCATAAAGTGTTATTATCACAGTGCTAAGGCAACCAGCATAATTCTTTATTTCTACTTGTATGACTAATTTGAGCTCATTTTCCATGAGTTGCCAGCATCACAACAATCAAAATTCTCTTGAAATGTTGCAACACAAGCGTATTTCACATATTTCATATATTGAACCTACTATACATTCTCATTACATAGTGTTTGTCATCACTATGGAGGAGACAAAGAATGAGAGCTTAGTGACATTAAGCAAGAGCTTTTGCTTCTGTTCAGCTCGGAATGGGAGGTCACCTTGGTGAAGGCTTTTCTATAAGCTGCTTAATTCTTCAGGGACAAATATGTAATAGCATCACACTTCACATCTCAGACTTTCCATATGAAAATCAATTGATGAGTCAGGGAACTAAGGCCCTCACAGTATTTATGGTTTGAGCTTTCCCTTTTTTTTCAACATTTAATCTTTCAATCTTGATGGAAAGAGACAAGTATGAGCCAAGAGCATTAAGAAAGACATTTCCTGGAGATTTACAGAAGCATATGAAAAACTGCCATTCTAAGACTTCATTAGTGGGCTACAGACACAACACAGAAATGAAATTTACATTTCAATTGATTTCTAGACAATAAAATGAACAACTGCAGTAAAGTATGGTTAGCAATAAGTAGCTCTAGAAATTTAATGCAGTAGATGTAATGCTGCCTTATGAGTAGGCACTGTGCAGCATTCAGAATTTTCTGCCCAGCAAAACTGAAAAACAAATAAATATTGTAAACACTGTTGAGCCCTAACATTAAATACAGACTTTTCCCCTGTTCTAGATTCCTTTTTCCCTTGAAATCTCCCATTATCTGCTGGGCCCTTTCCGTGAGAGCACTTGCCAATGAATCTTCCAATGCTACACATCTAAAGAAATTTCTATTTACTCAATAAATTTTAACCTCTTGCCTGTATGGCTTTCATCTTCATCCTGAATATTTCCCAAACTTGCTGACACTCTGCAAGAGCAACAAAGCCCACTCCCTCACATGCTGTCCTCTCCAGGAAGGTCCCACTAAACATATCTTCCTCTGAACCCAAAACTTTCACTGCCTGCCCAAAAGTTAAATAGGACCCTTCTGTTGTCTTTTAAACAAAATCCTGTCTGTTGTCTTTTAAACAAAATCCTAAGTCTTTTCCAGGTCATCCCAATAACCTAATTTACTGGCAGAGTTCCAGGTGCACTTGTCAAGACTTACTAAGTCTTTTGGTTCCTTGTTTTCTCTAGTTTTAAGTGGAGATTTATTCATCTTACTACTGAAGTTGCTATTTAGAAACACTATTGGCTCCCTAAAAATGAGAGGCAGGAAAGAACTACAAAAAGAATCAAGTAGTAAATAAAGTAAAAGCTAGTGATCTCCTATACTGTCTCAACTTGTCCATTTACACACAGTCCATGGAATAACTTTTTTTTTTTATTAGGCCATTATATCATCACAATTATTTTATTTTCATAAAACTTATGTTAATGTATATTAATGTATATACATATCAATGTGTACCTGACAGGTGGAGTAAAGGTCATCAAGCACAGCAACCCAGAGAGGCTGTGGAGTTTCCTTCTCCTTTGGAGAATTGGGCAGTGTCCTGAGTAACCTGCTCCTAGTGACCCTGCTCAAGCAGAGGAGTGGGACTAGATGATCCCATGTGCTACTTTCCAACCTTAACTGTTCTGTGATTCTGTGGCTTTGTCACTCTCTGATCATGTATTACTGAACACAGAGAGGCTGTGGAGGGCTTTCCCCAGAATCACCACCTATTTAAGTAGATATAGCCCTTCCAAGCTTTTCCTCTAAATATAAGCACTTTTCACACAGTGACTGTACACATACACATTATCTAGTTCTTCACAGCGACTATTTCTGCTGGCATTTCAAGTCATGCTGAAAAATCCACTGAAGCCATGATCCACTGAAGCACCAGAGACTCTCATGTGTGAGATAAGCTTGTGGGCTGCTGTGCTTACAACGACGAGAAAAACAGTGAGCTATTGGAAATTCATGTGAATGCATTTATCCCATTGTCTTCTCTTTTCTTGTCATACCTATGGACTTAGGTGAAATCTAAGTTAAAGCACTGCATCTAACAAAAACAACCTTCATGTCCATAGGATAATGTGTAATAAATATAAGCTTGTCACATGCAACTCAAATATAGCTTCAAGAACAAAAGCACCTGTTGTCCTAAGGATTCAAGGGCATTTTGGTAATCCATTTTGAACCAAACTTTTAATTTCCCTAGTCTTACTGACAAAAACGTCACTGATCCAAAGTCCACTGAAATAATTTTCTTTTGATTTGATTCCAGCAAGTTTTTTCAGAAATGAGAAAGATCTTTTAAAAGCATACAAATTACTACCATAACTGGCCAGAGAAAGAGCTAAGAGAAATGAGAAATTCTCCAAACTCTCTGCAAAGCAGCCTTTGTAATCATTTCACTACTTCTATTTCTAGGGTTGCTCAGTGACACATATGACATAATTACAAAATTAATAAAAATGCACTCAAATAAATACATTGGTAGAGTAAGGTACATGAGGAAGAAGAAAAAATAAAATATAACCATTAAATAGATCAATGCAATACCTTCCATTGACCTAAAACTCTGTCATTTCTTATGACACTCAAATTGTTTGATCATACATTAACTTACTGATCTCATAACTTGTTGATTTCCACCACCTCTAGAATCATGAAGATGGGAAATAAAGGCTAAAAAGAAGTTGCCTAACAGAAAGAAATAGAGTGCATATTACTAGTTGTCTAATGTAAGGATGCTTGGTTTAGATGCTAAATTTATTATGTAACTTAACTAACTTAGTAACCTAAAACTCACTGCAATTTTCAAAGCCGATTAAGAATTTGAAGTGGAATTAAGGATCTCATGAGATGGGGTATTGTGAGTGATGAGATGTGTGAGAGATGGTGAGAAAATCATGATACTCTTGATTTCTATAAGAGAATGAACTATAAAGACTTTTTTCTTGACAGAACTGCTTTGCATTTTCCTGTCAGTGTATAGACCAAAATTAGAAGTGAAAATTAATTTACAGATACGTGGAGCATTGAAAGGTTTGATGTTCAGATATTTTAAGAAAATTTTTTTTTAAAGGTGAGTCTTGGGACACTAGAAGGGCAGTACTTTATAAGATTCTGTTTTCCATGTCTTTAGTTCTATTTTGGTACTAGAACCACATTTTTTGCTATTAAGATCAGAAGGCATTTGCTTTCAGATCTCTCTAACTTTGCAGAATATAATCATGCTTATGAGATTTAGATTTAATCATGCAAATGAGAATTAACTAGCTAACTGATTTGAAGTCAGCTAATTGCAGCCAGCCATTTTATGTATGTAGGATGATCTGGAAGCCAACTGCTTTCATGTGGTTTCCATAGATTCTCAATGTGGAATAAAGGGTTGTCAGAACATATCTTCTTTAAGGTACTCATAAAAAAAGCTTTTATCAGCATGTCAAGAGTAGTGAAATGCTAGTATGGTTTAAATGATTCAAAATTTTGATTCAATTTCTTTATTATTTCTTTCTAAGGTCTATCTTGGATCTATTGGTCTATCAAAGTAAAATTGGCACAACTTTGCTGAGTTTTGATTCATTTACAGTTTATCATTCCAATACAGAAATTCTG
This sequence comes from Eulacestoma nigropectus, assembly GCA_013397775.1. NCBI lineage: Eukaryota > Metazoa > Chordata > Aves > Passeriformes > Eulacestoma > Eulacestoma nigropectus. Next base: position 1,740,152 of record VZTE01001195.1, read on the forward strand.
TGCATTACAGAGAATTACCAGTTTCCAGCTCACCTTTCTAATCTCATTTTATGAACTAGAACAAGAAACAAATCTTACAATTTCATTGCAATTTATGAGTTTGAAATTTAAGCTCTGGGTCTATTTCTTTATGTTCTATTTGCTGGTATACAATCTGCCTCCTGTTACAATAAACTGTACTACCAGCCTTCAAATCCTTGAAATCACCTGCACACCATTCCTTTCAGATTATTTTCTTCCATGGAAACTAGGAAAACTTTCTTCTTGTACAGAAACTCTGTTAGACTGAACTGGGCTCCCTAGGGAATCACTGGAGACATTATGGGGTATGCTGTTCTATCACTCCAAAACTTAGCAGCACATGCCTCTGGCAAGCTTGTGCTGCCAGTTGTGGGATTGGATAGATCTCGTGGCCAAGAAAGCTGCTGAGTGTTAGGTTTTATTTTTGAACACTAAAGAGTGTCTCCCCTACAAGACAAAGGGAAATATTCTATACAGGCATAATGCTTGAGTAAGCAATAGCTTCAATTGCTCTAGGCTAGATATGATTTTAAGTTGGAAATTGCGATAAGCAGAAAATTGGGCAGGATAATCTTTTCTATTACTTGGTCCAGTGCCTATGAACATGCTTTTTTTATTACCATTATTGATCCTCTTTCCTAAAATCAGTAGTACTGTTTCTAGAGTAGTTACGTATTCACTGCTTGGTAATTTGCTATACTCTGGATATGTTTGGATAAGCACAGAAAAGATTTCATAGCTTACATATCAGTTTTTTCTGAAAAGCCCAAGGGTTATGGTTAGTGCGAATGTGCTGTGAATAATGAATCTCCATTCTTTTTTTTCCTGTTTTTACGCGAGTAATTTAAACTACATGACAACCTTCCTGATAGTTGTCAAGAGCAGCAGTGAGGCCCTGTCAATCAGTGCATGACTTGTGACTGTTTCCTAAGCAGCAACAGACAAAGCAAACCCTACAGTGACAGTATTCTCTGCTTACTTATCTTTGCAGTAGCCAACAGCTCTTAGTATTTTAAACATGACTAAAAATATCCACCAATTCAGAGAATGATATAAATGGCCTTGCAATAGACCACATAAGGCAACATTATTTATCACCAGCAGGTATAGAGGGGAAGCACTGAAAGCAAATTCAGGAAAGATGTATCTGCAAGCTCAGTTATCAATACGCAAATAAAAATAGCACACTGCCTTAATGTTTTGTTATTAAGTAAAAACCCCACAGTTTCCTATTTAAAAATAAACCCTGCAAACATTTGTTTAATGGCTGTCCTCTGGACAATTCTGCTTGTCTCTTTAAGGGATATGCTTAGCTATAATTGTCAGGAAAGATTTATTTTAAAAACCTTCACTGCAATTCTACTTTCTCTAAATTAGGGAGAGTTTATTCTTTCATACAAATGAGAAAGAAAGCATACTCATATTCACCTCATTTGAGGATTTTACAAGGAAACAAGAAAACAGTATCCACAATGAGTTTCATGCCTTGGTTAACATTTTGCTTTCTGAAACCAGTCTTAGATTACAATGTCTCATACACAAAGGGATCCCAGGAGTTTGCAATTAGGACAAGAAAGATACACATCTAATTTATATTCCTGAAACTTGGGAAGACTAACATAGCAGTATTGCAGTATATAATGCAATCAAGAGTAAATCACGTAAGATTCATAGCGGGTATTGGTATAGTACAAAAATGTGAGAATGTGGGGGCAAAATGCAGTCAAAAACTCTTTCTGCTACCAGAAAAGACAAACAGTAAAGGTAGTTGATGGTGAAAATTTACTGTAAAAAGAAGTAAGGAATAAGGAGATATTTGGGGGGCAAAAAAAAAATCTGTTTTCTTTGTTTTTCAATTTATTCTCCATATGGGATTTTAATAGTTCTTTACCAGCATAACACTTAAGAATTACATTAAAATCAAATCACTTCATCTTCACTCCTTTCATCCTCTATACAGACACATTCAATGTTTTCCCCATTTTAAAGGGGGGGAAATGAGACTAAAGGGTGAATATGCACATAGTTGTTCTAAAGACCTGATATATTAAAAGGACTAGCACTGGATTTTGTCCCCAGTATTTTTTATGTTCCTCCATAAAAAACGGTTTCTCTGGCTTTTGAACTGCTCTGAACATCTCGCTCTTGTCAGGTGATAAAATGAGCTAAGAGTTTTATTAGAAGCCTGGCTTTACTCTGGACACTGTTCAGGACACTGTGGGAGGCTTGATTTCAAGCAATTGATCCAATCTCATAAAAGGAACCTACTGCAGTGATAGGAAGCTCCCATCACTGATTGGAGAAATTTAACCACGAGATAATCTGCCTAATTTTCTATAATAACTTACCAGGCAGAGACAAGTCTACTTTCTGCTGTCAATATGGCTGACACAATAAAATACTGGTGATTTTCCTCACCAGCTAAAGAACTTGCTAGGAGGAAAACAGAGCAATAACACACATAAATCTGTAATGCTATAAAATATTACTTTTGCAAAGCAGAATGAAGTGCAGTAGAAAACTTCAAGTTGTTGGTCATCGTGCACGTTCTTAATATTGTTGTTAGCATGGCCAGTGTACACTGACAGTTCATGGTAAGAGAGAGCTCTATTCTACATAATTTTACAATAAGAATTCTATTTGTCAAGCTACTGTTTCAATTCAACTAGATCTTCCTTCTGGTTAACCTATTACATGACCAGTTATTGATGAAATTTCTTATATCAAGAAAGATTAAATACAGGAGCAGTATAAAACAGAAATATTTTCATGATACTGTACCTAAATACAGGTTTACGGCCTAAGCTGTAACTTGACATTAAGGACCATTTTGTTCATTTGGTTTTTTTTAAAGTAGTAGCAGTGTAAAGTTTGAGAGATGAAGGTTGGAAACTTGTTTGTTACTTTGAAAATAGAAGATACAGGAGGAGCACAGCATTCTTTTTAAACTTTCAACATTACTGCTTTGTTCAGTCAAGGCACAATCAAAATGTTTGTTTTGCTCAGTATTGCTTTTACAATTGACTTCAGGGAAAGAGAAGTATTTCAAATATAAACCACACTTTAGGCTTCAAAACTTCTGTTTTGAAGCTGCAGAAAACACTATTTTTTATAACATACTTAATTATTTTACATATAATTCTGAAAATTCTGTCATCTTTTTCTCTAGTAAGCATCTTTCTTATTCCTCTGTTCACTCAAGTCACTCAGTGCAGTAGTTGTTAAAGATGCACACATTATCACTGAATGAGGCACTTTTGTAATTAGGAGCAGGGTCACTGTTTTAGTGTGGTTCTCTGCCCACACTTATTTACCTTGCTGAATGAGTAAATAAGTGTATGCTCCTGATAAAATCACAGTTGGATATATGTTTACCCTAATTACAAGTCCTCTTTCCATACTTCTGCAATTTTTTTTACTAGTTACTATATTTGCTAGTTTCCTATTTATGCATAAATCTATTCTGACAATATCTTCCAGATTCTAAAGACATCAGTATCTATTACTACTTTCAATATTTTTTTAACATTAATAACTTTTTGTTGTCTTATTTCAAACTGAAAATTCAAATTTGTTGCTTTATTATAAAGATTCAAGTCAGAATCTTCCAGTAATCTGCCAGTTTCTCACTCCAGTCCCATCAGCATACTAGAATCTTACCAGACTTCCTTAGATTTTTCATTAGAGTGTTTGTATAAACTCATTTTCACTTTGTATGCTCAGGAAATTAGGATAATGAGTTATGTGTCTCTTGTGTATTATCATTTTATGCAGACTGTGTTTTTATAACAATCTAAGTTCACAGTCATCTTCCTTGCCAAGGCTAACTGAAAATCAGGAAACTCATTAAACTCTATTATAAACTAAGACTTTCAGTTTTTCTGGTACACTCTGTCTGCAAATAGAGAATGACAGCGCTGTCTGAATCTCTTTACATTGGTTTCCCATATCTAGAGTTCAAAAATGATCTCCTACATTTAGAGTTTCTTGGGAATTTTTACCTCTTCCATTCTTTCTCTCAGGTTATTTTCTTCAGCCTGGATTTATTCCTGGTAATACGTGCTATTCAGTTATAAGGTTGCACCAAAGAGAACAAAAGGCTGAAGCAGCTCTAATTGCTTCACCTTTCTATGGTCTCTGTAGTGTTCTTTCTGACTCTGCCTGGATGTTAAACCACCTGCACATGAATCACTCTCACCATGACGTGTAGAAGACATTTTCCTGACTATGTTCCTGTACTATCTACTTTGGTGCTGCCAAGATCACTAGGAAAGTTAAACTCATGGAGCTTCACTCTGTAACTTGAATGAGACTCAGTCAGACGAGGCTCGTGGGGCATGTTGTCTGTGTTTCCTTTGTCAGTGTACTTGTAAAAAGAAGGGGAAGTTCTCAGCTGCAGGATAAAGCAAAGATGCTAAAATGGACTTCGGCAACAGCTACTTTTAAATAATATGAATTCTTAAAAGCATCCTACAAAACTTCCCACAGGGAGTCATATCGTAAAGAGTCAGTGGGCTATTAGATACATTGTGGATTTGCAGCATTAATTAGTAAAAGAGAAATAATAAGCAAATCTCAAACGCATGATAAGATCTGAGAAACTGAGCTGAGCACGTCTTAAAGGTTGAGGAACAGTGAAAAAAGGACATAACATTAAGAACTTATTTTGCATTTGAAAACTGTCTTTTCCAGGGTGTGAAGTGAATCACATACCCAAGCTGTCTACCTGTCTGTCTATCACCAGCTAACGAATAGGGCATCACAAATTTGGGCTAATTCAGTATGTTCTTCCTGCTCTCAAATATAAGAAACTAAGTCAATAATTACTCTGCCTCTGTGTATTTTTCTCTTTCACAGCAGACTGAATCCATGTAGCTGCATCAATATCAATTGTACCACTGAACCCTTTATCTCTGTATATTCGCTTTGTTTCATGCAATGCCAAAGAGATCAGCCCTGCAACCAGTTCTCTGGTGTGCAGGTACAGACTTCTCTTTAGGGCCCAGGCCCTGGCTCTGGCCTTTCCCTCTTTTTTTCTGGCTGAGCTGTACTCATTTGGCAGCTGTCAAAGTCCTCAGCAATCTCAGCCAAGAAAAGCTGGATTGACACATTTCAAGATACTCATGGTGTCTCTAAGGAACATTTTGCAGATTAGCAAGTAGGATTTGATTTTTTCCAGACATGACTGTCTTACAAGTGGTAGGTACCATTGTCATCTCAAAATCTCTTGTTTTCCATTTCTAAAGGCAGCTGTGTGGTAAGACAACACTGGTCTTCATTCAGCAGAAACCTGGACTCAGAGTGTGGGAGACACAAAGGAAATTTACAAGGGGAGAACAGAGTGGCAAAAGAATAATCCTCCTTTCCTTTCATCTAGTTTTTCAAAAGTTTGAACATGTGCCAGAGTCAACAAAAAAGCCATGATGCTTGGAGAATGGTTCATTTGATCTGTGGGAAGTTTGCATTGAAAGACATTTTGTCTTTGTCAATATTCAATGTAAACATTAGAAAAGTTTTGGTCAAAACATCTGTCCAATTCTACTAGGAATATGTGATCTATTCCTGCCCTTGTACTCAAAACAGTGGGTATGCCATGCAGCCCCTCGGGATGACTAATCCTAGGCACCAGTATATGCTGGGGACTGACCAGCCTGAAAGTGGCTCTGTAGAGAAGCACCCTGGGGTCTTGGTGAAGTACAAGCTGAACATGAGTCAGCAGTGCATCCTCACAGCAAGAAAGTCCAACTGCATTAGGAAAAACATTTGCTGACAGGTCAAAGTGGGTGATCCTTCCCCTTCACTTGGCATTGGTGAGCCAAATTTGGAGTGCTGTCTTCAGTTCTGGGCTCCCCACTAAAAGGAAGATAGGGGCTTACTGGAGTGAGTCCAGAAATGGGTCAGAGAGCTGATTAAGAGACTGCAGTAACTAACATACAAGGAGAGGCTGAGAAAGTTGACTGTTTAGCCCTCAAGAGAGAAGGCTTGGGTGTGTCTTACAGACTTGGCAAAGAACAGTTACCCATGACACTCAGATCCATGGAGATACTGAAAATGTACTTGGACAGAGTCCTTGGAAACCTGCTTTAGCTGACCCAGCTTGAGCAGAGGACTTGCGTTAAATGCCCTCATGAGGTCCCTTCCAACCTCAACAATTCTGTGACTCAGTAAAGCACATGAAGGCACCTGTCACTGGATACTTCTACTTGTACCAGAATCCAAAAGGCAGAACGAGCTCCAGGGAGCTTCCATGAGGCAGCTTGTTTTGCTTAACTCCAGACTTGATAAGAAGGCTAAGCATCATCCATAGGTGATGGATGAAGACCTCTTGAGAAACATAATTGTCATCTGTTGCTATGGCAAGTGTTAGACTCATCAGCCAAGACTTTACCTAAAATACTGTTATCTGACTTATGGGTCCAGTTGTCAAACTAGAAATACCTACTTTACTGAAGTGTCACTGAAAACATGATTTTATTCTCTTCTTAGTATTTTAAATTTAGGAATTTTAATTTTATACTAATGCTTTGCTAGCGAATAACAAAAATAATTTCTTCAAAAACCGAAAGGTGAACTTTTCTAGAACATAGAAATTGTTCTGTTCTCCTCTCTATATAGCTGTTAAAGTTTTTCCATTAGTCATTCAATTTTCTAATAGAGATTTAAAGAAATAATGCTTATATTTAAGCACATAATATGCATTCTGAAGTAGATAAAGATGCAATTAAAGAAAGTTTTCGGAAACTAGAGGCATCTAGATTAAGACTAAAGTTAGAGGACTGAAAAGAAGAATGGTAAAAAAAAGAATTTCAGAATAGAAGTTAAAATCTTTATAATTGTTTTCTTTTAGATTGTCCTACATGTTTTTCTCATATCTCTCCTTTGTGTGTGTGTGTAACTGTTTACAGTTTGATGACCTTTATTCATGTAGAACAATTCATCTCTCAACTTTGTTATTACCTTGAAGTTTTTGATTTCTGGATTGTCCAATATCTGTGAGTAGCAAGATCACAGTTTTCTAACTGAATTTCATTACCATATCATTTGTGTGTTTTAAGCAAATTGCTTTCCTGTAGATACAGCATCAAATCCTTACAGATTCATAGATTCATTTAGGTTCTGTGAGTAGCAACCTGAATCTTCATGCAGAATTGCAGACAGTGTTTAAATTTGTATCTAGTTTCTATTTTTCTTGTTATTTGGCCCCAAACCCATGTTTGGTACTTCAGAATGTAATTTTCTTCCTTCTGTGAGAGGAATGGCCTCTCCCTCCACTACATTTCCCTGGCATTGGGTAACAATAATAACATAGTTCTTGTTAGACATGTGTAGGTGAGATGTTCAAGAAGTTTTAGAGGGGAGCTTGGAGGCATTCTAGAGGTGATGGCAAATGTAAGAAACCCTGGTCCAGAGTGACCATTCCTTGGCATGTCCTTAGAAATTGCAAATGTGAAAAGAAAGCAAGTGTTACCTGTGCCACTGCACAACATCATTGCAAGAGGAAGGTGGTGGCAGTATAGGTCACATAGAACTAGAAGAAAATGAGACTGGCTAGCACAGCATGAAGTATAGAGCAAGGTTCTGTCTCTATGTAGAAGGATCTTTCCTAATGATGATTCTACTACAAGGAGTAGAATTTACATTTAGGTTTGAGTATTAATTAATAATTAATTTCTGAACTTCAGAAATTGCAGTGTTCCTTTAAATAAAATATATTTTTCCTAACTGGCTTTACAGTTAGATAAAACAGACTATACACTAAAATATAAATCTGTTGGTAGCTTTCAAAAGAGTTTTTATGTGACAACTACAAAGAAAATGATGCTGAACTTTTTGAAGGTTTAAAAGACAGGCCAGAGATGGAACTGCTTGCAGTTAGAATGCTCTATATATCATCTTCTCTCTTCAGTCCTCCCTCCCTAACCCATAAATAAGACTTCTTGAGTATTATGAAAGTCTAACTGTACAGATTAAGGAGAATGAAAGTAAAAATATTAAGGTTCAATTTTATTTTATTATTCATGTTATGTCATATTTTTTGTAAAAATCGGTCTCATACCGATTCATGCTGGAACTGTATAATATGCTTTCTTAAACTACATTTTTTTTCTTACAATTTATACCACAATCCACCAAGTTTGTTTCCATCTAGCTCTATAAGTTCATGGATTTTAAAGAGCTCCTTTAGTCTAGTCCCTCCATAAATGTACCCACATGTGTTCAAAGAACAAAAACAATGTTGCATGAAAAGTGGAAAGCAGAGTCTTCAAGATGGGATCATATTTTTTCTTTCAGTTGTGGCAGAGGTTATAGCCAAGGTTTTGGTGTGGTGACAGGATACTTGCTCAGGAATGGCAAAACTTTCCTGCAAAGACTGTAGTGGTGCAAGCTTCAAAACAAAATATAAACTAGAATATTCCCAATCTCAGAAACCATCCTAGACTTATGGTACAGAAATTCTAAATGTAACAAGAAAATGTCAAATCAGAACTGATTCTCCATTTACTTGCAGTGTTTACACCAGGGTATTTTAACTGATTACAACAGTGTTAATTTTTTATTTTCACTTATACAAGTCAAGAATCAACATAGTGGCCTAAAGAATAAGATCCCATAGGTGAAAACATCTTTTCTCTATAAGCCACAATAAATGGAAACACACTGTTACCAGTTCTAGTCAAATAGAGAACAAAGTGATCTTTTTTAACTGGTCCTGGGCAAATGATATGTAAATAATTCATTATTCCAGAAATCTCTGTCCAAAACTACTGTTTGATGCTTTGAGAGATTCTAAGACAGACTTCAGCATCTTCTTTTGGTCTAAAGATTTCTTACAAATGATGATTGTCTGTACTGAGAACCACAGACCCACACATAAACGTATCAGTCTGTCTTTCCACAGCTGGACATTTGCATGATTTCTGGGGTTAAAAAATTAAAAAATCATAATTCAAAAGCATTTTAATACAGCTTGTTTATTTTAAAATTGCAGGGTAGATTGCGCAACATAGGTGGACCCCACAGCAAATGTTTGTAACTGTCATAGGAAACAAAGCAGTCCTATGAAACACCAAAATACAGTCTTAAGATTCAGGACTATTTAAGCCTGAAAACCCTCTATGCACCTTAACCTTAAAATTTTTATGAGAGCTTTGGCTGAGCAGGTCTACAATTATTCTGTTCTGAGTTTAAAAATGAAATAAGATTTCCTCAAATCAACTGTCAAACATTGCTTCCAGCTGGAGCATTCATGATGTGATAAAATTAGAATGCCAAGAAAACACACTCAACACAAATAGGATTGATTTAAAAGTCAGACGACACATTTCAGCATCTCTGATGGTATCAGCTGTTCTCTGCTTGGCGATACCTGCATGCAGCAAAGCGTGCTTGGTACTGTGAAACTGCACCGAGCAGAAAACCTTTGTGAGGGGCAAGATGGGCCCAACAATGTATGCCTAAAGATAGGTAAGCCTGGTGTTTCCTCGAGCTCTTTCAGCATTTCCTAGGTTCAGGCTAGGCTACAGAATCTTGGGCAAATGTCTGTGGTGAAACTTCAATGAATTGAAAAATGAAATTGGCAAGAAAAACAAACACAGAAATTAAAACCATTAAATTATAACAAATTGCCACCTTCTGTGAGAAAGAGGAGGGCTGATTCTTCTCCCTGACTCAAAATCTACTATCTCACTCCCCAAATATGTAAAAGGCTGTTACAAAGAGAAATATAGACTAGGAATAGTCTAATATGTAATAGTAGAAGGTACAATAGTAGTAAGGAAGAATTAGGTCAGACATAAAAAAAACCCCAAAAAATCAACCAGCCAGAAAAAAAAAACCCCAAACCCCTAACAACACAGTTAGTGATAGATACCCTGTGAAAGAAACTCCTTGTGAGACTGTAAATCCCTTATCACTGGTGCAACTCACAAACAGGTTATACAAACAATTGTCAGGAATAATTTGGTCCATCTAAATCTGCCCTCAGCAGTGAGCAGTGACTAGACAAGCTCTTACATACCCTTACACTGTACTTTTTTGAATAACATATGAAAACAGGGACAAACAAAAATATTTACATAACATCTGCTGGTTTAGTATATAAGCCCACATACAAATAAGGCAAGTTTTTAAAAATATTTTTTCTCCTACTAGAAACATATAAACAGCTGGAATTTGGTAGAATATGGCATGAGCAATGAACCTTCTGAAAATCCAGAGCTAATTTATTGGATACGAGACCTTGAAAACTACAACTACTAGAGACTAACTCCATTTCAATGGAGGGAGGGCAATTCAATTTCCAGCATTAATCCTTACCAACATGAAGTTTAAGCCTAACAGGATCTTAGCACTTCTTATAAGGGTAGCATAAGTAATTTTAATTTCATAGGGTATGATTCTCAGCAGTGTGTCTTAAATAACTACAGGGGAAATATCTGGACTTTCATGGTTTGAAGCAAGTCACTGTCATGCCAGTGGATGGCAAATCAGAAATTATCAGCTTCCAAAACCAAATTGAATTCATTATAAAAAATGACACCAAACCCCAAAATAAGCTAAATTCTTACTCAATAATTGGCAGACAGGGACACATCTCAGGGGAAGAGGAAGGGGAAAGGCGGGGGGAAGAGGGGGGAGGGAAGAGTATGAAAGTCACTTTAAAATTTTAAAAGAATAAGGTGTATTTCTCATAGTAGGCCAGTAATCTAGGATACTGAAGATTTAGTGTCACTGGGCAGCCCTAAGAAGTGCTTATCTGAGTCTTCATATATTTGAAGTTCCTCTGTCATGGGCTTTTGCCATAATGGCTTGCTCAATAATAAATAAAACTTCTAAATAAGACTAAAGACCCATTCATTAGGGTATTTGCAAACAACTGACTAGTGCAATACTAAGAATGAAATCCAGTCTCCTGTATACTTCTAGAGTATAGCAGTGTCAAAACTCTCAAAGACTTCAGCGTGACTGACATTGAAATGTTGCTTCATAAATCCTTCTTCTTGAGTCCACTTTTCATTTGGTATCAGTGCTTCTCATAATGAGAAAACTGTTCCAGTTAGCAGACCTAGCAGGCAGTGAGAAGGTACTAGCTGGTACACTACGGTCTGCACCCCTCCTGGAGCCCGTCTTTGATTATGTGTCAGTAAAAAATGGGAGAGAGACTCATCCAGTTTCCTGCCTGGAAGTCAAAGATTCTTATATAACTTGTTCCGTCAATGCCAATGATCAGCTTTAGCTGAGCGAGACAATCCTGACCAAGCATATTCTGAAAAAACAGTTTTTAGTCATCAGGTCTAGGCTTCCCTGGTGTATCACACTTTCTTACACATGTAAAAAATCAGTACATTTTTAAATAGAAACTAGAAATAAATACTGGAAAAAGAAAGCGCTGTCACATGAAATGTATGAATTTGGTAACCAGCCTTTCACACAGTTTTCATATGAATGTATATGGTTTTGTTTTATTTGCCAACTATCTTCAAGGTTTTTCCTGAAGTACAAGTTTTTTTGATAAATTCAACTGGTAATTTTGAACACTTTATTCTTTACAAAGAGAGGAATTTTGAGCCTCAAAAAAATATTACCATTTGCACTAGCTAGTAAAGTGGGTATTTTTATGGATGGTTTTAATGTATTTATGAAATAGATGGGGTTTCTGCTTACTAAACAGAAACCCAAAATCATGTTAAAAATAATTTCATGGCACTTAAAAGCAAATTTGACATTAAAGATACTGCACTGGATTATTGTCACAGAAACGCACTGAGTGATTTGTACTTCAAAAATTAATTTTGTTCAAACTCTGAATGTACATGAGCGATGATCAGAGATGCATATATTTTGATGAGATTTTCTTTCAGTGGTTTGGTCCCATGAAGGAAGTTGTAATGCCTCAGAACCCAAATGATACTGTTCATGTATCTTAGGAAAAAATATGTACTAATAGATGATCACACAAAGTTTTAAATCTCTTAAGTAGTTTTCTCAGTAAGCTTAAAGAGAGCAACAGATCTTTGAGCATTTTGACAAGGAAACCCACCATCCTGAAAGAGAGGAACAGATTTGTTTGAATTTATACAACCCATAAAAAAATGAAACCTGCTTAGATGAGCAGGAGTTTAATTTATTTTCTTCTCCAAAGTCTTTGACAGAGTTAAAAAAAAAACAGACTTTCAAATGTTAGGAAAAAAATTGAGAGCAACAGTTATCTTTTTTTATGCTTAAATATTTCAGATACAACCAGGAAACAGATTTCTCTAGCTTAAAAAGAGAAGCTGGAAAGATTTGCTTTCACTGTCACTCAGATACCCAAAGACAAACCAACAATCAAAAAAGCCAGAGTTTGTGTTTAGTATTTTACATTCCCTAACCAAATTTTTATTTCTTAGTTCTGCCACAAGTAAATACTCACTGACTTTCTGAAGCAGAAAGTAACACTGAATCCAACTGGATTGATGGAGGTACAGTAGTATTATCTATTTCATACATGCTCTTTTTTAACCTCTCACTACCCACAACTACAGCCACAAAACCCAGAACAACTACTGTAATATAAGAGCCCCATTGTGTCTCAACCCTACAACCCTGACTGAAGATACTCAGCAATTTCTTCAATTTGCCAGTGAAGTGACTCTGTACCTGTATCTTTTTCCCACTGTGTGAAGGCAATTCTAAAAGCTTCAGAGAGGAGCTAGGCCAGGGATCTGCTTTGTTTAACAATCATTTTAGAAAGTACCCAACTCAATCCAAGGAACAAAGGAAACTTCAGTCCTCTCTGGCCAATGGGGTTCACTGGCCGTGAATTTATTCTTATTCATATAGTTTTCTGGTGCACTTATACAAGAGCCAGGCATTTTAGGAACTTAAGATAGGTTACCCTGATTTTACTCTTGGCAAAGCACTCAGACACAGTAGGTTTGAAAGTACAACCCACTCAAACATGCTATTATTAGAACCAGGTGGAAAATAATTTTCCCAATCTGGGAACACTTTTGAAATTAAGAAAAGAAACCTCTTTCCACTGTAAATTGGGACTAAAAGCCAAAATCTCCACAAAATCTGCAAATTGGATATCAGTGGAAATCAGTAGAAACAATTTGGCTAACTAGAAACAATTAAAAGTTTGGGATGAAAAGTGATCAAATTTGGAAAAAGTATTCAGAAGATACAGATATGGTAGAAAACACACTGTAGGAGAAAGAAATTGGTGAAAACATTGTCCTTAAAATTATGCTCATTAATAATAATTACTCTGAAGGATAAATAAATATATTGGATGAAGAGCATCTACATTTCTTGAAAACATTGAACTCAGAGTTCTCATTTCCTTTTCCCTTTAAATTCATATGCTTGCTCACAGAAATCTGTCATGAATTTATATGCTCCCAATATGGTGTAGATTTGGGTTTAGAAATAGCAACAGCAGAATCTTCAGTATTTTGAGCTCAAATTCTTTCATAAAGCCCCTGAACTAAAACCTTGAAACTGCCTGCTTTTCAGCTTCAAACAGAGGTACAATATACCACAAAGCCTATGAGAGACTGGAAAGAAATGTCACCTTCAAAATATGTCTGTAAATGCAGGAATGCGAAGAATTTCACTTTACAGAATGTCATGTTAATCCCATAGAATGGCTGAATATGTCCCCATAAGCATCACTTTCTGTGTGAGGCAACTTTAAAAATTTGAGTAAAAAATCATAGAAATAAAACAACTTCCATTAAAAAAAACAACTTCTGAAAGCTGTCTAACAAGAACTCAACATGGCTGTCTACATGCATTTCATGATTATTTGTTTGGCTACACGATGTCATACACTGAATGCAAGGTCAAATTCATCTGTGACATTGGAGGAAAAACTTAACTGAGATCAGTAGATTATGATCACCTATTGTAGTGGTAAAACTAAACTCTCATTTCATGCACTTCCACACAATACAAAAGACACAGATACTCTAAAACTCAGGGTTTGTAGTTTCTGCAGGTTTTGCGTTGTTCTTGCAATACCCCACAGATATTTATGAGATGTATGTTTAACAACAGTATATTTATCTAGGCAACAGAGTTCCATTGGCAAGACAGGATGACCTTATGGCAGAAATTGTAACATGCTTTCAAGTCTGGTGATGTGTTTTCCAGTTCCATGATGAATCTTGTTTACATTGCTCTGGTTCTTTGTAATGCCACTGCAGGAGCAGCAGATCAGGATACCCTAACTCAACTTTCAGTGGTACTAGGATTGACTAGGTGTGTGCTCCAGTTTTAAATTGATTTTTTGCCCCAGGAATGTGGTTATGATGTTAAGAATAGAGTTAGACAAAAAAAGTTGGAATCAAGAGCAAAATTACCCCCATAAATTCAAGGGTAGGTACTACCTAAACCAGCTAAAATAAAACGTGCTGCCTTATTTTTAGTACTGTTTCTCTTCTTTTGTGTTCAGGAAAGGAAAACAAAAAGGTTTAGTGTAATATCAGGGCAAGAAATCTCCTTTTTAAAAATAACTTTCTGAACATTTTGCCATTAGATATTTCTAAGATGACAAAAGGTTTCATAACAGCAGATGATAAGCAACAAAATATTCTTAAGCATAATTATTTTGAAAACTGATGGCTATAAATATGTCTAAGAAAAGACAAGTGAATCCGATATAACATAAGAAATATCATCATTTCTGTCCTTGAATCTTAAAATAATTTCTAGGCAGCTACCTCCTTGTTTTGGAAAGTCTACACTGTTTTAAGCAACAAAATATCCTGGTTTTATATGCAGCAACTCTAACATGGTTCTTTACTGTATTTTGCTAACATCCTGATTTTTATATGCTGCAATAATCAATCATTCCCTGCTAGAGAGAAACGTGCTATTTCTAACGTTTTATTTTTAACAGCATGTTTCATAATAGATCACATTCAATTCCATTTGTGAGCTCCCCAAAGCCCAAAATAGCTGTAAAAGATGGACAGTTTCTGGGTAATAAAAATATTTTGGCTGAGGATATTTACAACTTGGAAATATTTAATCCTTATTAAAATAAAGGTTAGCTGCTGTGAAGCTGATAATTAGAGCTCAGAAACACTGAGGCTGCCTAATAAATTCTGGTATGTAGGTACAGAAGTTCCGTCTATGTTTTGGTAAATCTTATTCTGTTCTCCAAATGCTGACTTGAACCAGGAGGCTAGGGCTGAAAGCATGAAAAGCTATTTTTAGCACTCATTCCCTGTGTGAGGATCTAAATGGGCTACACAGACCCCAGTGAGCGGTACTTATAAAACGTTTGCATGGGGATAGTCACGAAAGCCAGAAGTACAAATCTAGCAGAGAAACCTCTGTTCAGGAGACATATGGTTCTTAAATTGTCCTAGGTAGCTTAGATGGCTACTGCAATGATCCTAAATTACATGAAATGTACTGTGAGGATAAGCAAAGAGGAAATAATACTATTTGAGATTGCTGAAAGTTCAGCAACAGGAGAGGCCATATTCACATTTTCTATGTGTTTAATAATACCAGAGAGATGATTCAATATGCCTTGACTGTCTAGGATTCAATGACCCTTTGATCTGTGTGGTCATGCTGTATTTTAGTATATTTCATGACAAAATGAAGAGTCAAACAATTAACTGCTCAAACTTTAGAATCAGTTTCAAGTCTTCATACTTGGGCACATAAATCTGGTTCAGGTTTTCAAAAATGCTCACTCTGTCTGGGAGCTGAATACTTTTGAAGTCTGATCAGACTTCACTTAATCTGGTGCTAAAAGTGAGTCAAACAGAGTTTTATTGGTAAATTAAGACCTACCTATTAGTGATTAAACCAGAAAAAGAAAATGAGAGCATATGTGGAAAATTTTATCTAAAGAACTGGTAGTCTAGAGGTATATAATGTTCAAAGAAATGTATTCTTCCACCAGAACATATGACAATTATAGAAAAGGTGGACAATTACATAGAAATGCTGAAATGAGTCTGTTGATCCAGAATATTAGTAACTTGGAATAATAAAAAAGATTATGACAACTTGAATCCTCTCTTAGGATTGAAGAACACCATTACACCCTGCATGAACTTTTAAAAAACTAAAATAAGCATATGTCTGCTGGAAGCAGGTAGAGTTTTGAGAATCCGTACTGCAGCTCCTCCAGATAAATAAAGAAATTTACATCATGTCTAGAATTAAAAAGAAAAAATTGTCATTTTAAATATATTTGTAATGCGTAATTAGATACTTTTTTTTTTACTTTCTCTGACACTTTCTTAAGGATGTTTGATAGGATTCAACTCTATTTTCATTGGCTGGCCTATAGCGATCCTTTGGGGACTTGTGTAGCGGAGTCTATGAAGAATATTTGAAAATCTCATCTCTCAAATTTATAGCCAAGGAGATGAATTTCCTGTTACTCTTACTTGCAGCTTTTTCAAATGTGTATTTGGGAATGTATTTTCCTACTGCTTAACACCACCAAAATGCTTTGTTTGCTTGGCAGGGTACTCAGATATTTTACAGAAGTACTTTAGCAGAGTAAAACAAACTGTTTTCCCTACAGCTGTCTGATAGCTTTGCCAATGGCAAAGTGTCATGTTATTAGCAATTATTTCCGTTATCATAACATCTCTAAAGCATTTAGCAAGCCACTGTCTTCATTTACATTTTTAAATGAAGCATGTAACAGAACATTTTAGATGCATGAGTGTTTTTGATAAAGGTTTTGGATATTTACTTCAGTCTTAAAAGTGCTTCTGTGTTTTTTATGGGAGTGTATAGATCTAGAAAATTCTCTTGAGAAAGTCAAGATTTGAGCATTTTAATGAAACAGAAAAGCTAGACTTTTTATTTCCCTCTGACAAAGGAAAAAAAGGATGTCCATGCCTCCCTGTTTTATACATGATGACATAGCACATAGTATGTATCCAACCAGAGCAAAGAGTGGGTTTATTTATGCTATATGTGAGCTGTGGCATATGATGATCAGCCAGAAGCTCAAGGGATCCTGAAAACTAGAATATTTCAGTTGAAGGGTATTTAAATGAGTCAGTGCAGACTCTCTCATCCTTTCTGCTGTGATAACAATGGAATTTAAGGCTTTTCTAGAAAGGACGTAGAACATACCTGCTCCTTTTTACCCCTCTGAACATTGTGGCAGACAGGTTAGAAGGAATCATCACTGGCATAATTTTACCAGTCATGCAAGTGAAATTACACAGTAAGTGTATGATCTGGTGGGAAGGCTCTGTATTGTGTTTCACTGGTTTCAAATACATTGCACCACTGCAGGAACACACAACACGTCCATTGGAAAGTCAAGTTGATGTATGTTTGATTGGGTATGAATGTGTGTTTATGACAAGGTTTCCTTGCAGGAAAGCACATTGGCCTCACCTGACTCACAGCTTCTAATTCCAGTATTTTGATAATAGTGGCCATACAGAACATGTGGCCTTTTCATACCAAATACATGTTTTTCTTGCATTCCCATGAATCCATGTCTGTTTCAGGATTTCTCTTGGGCTTGTTTCAGACAATGTAATGAACTTCTATTTTGATTTTTTGCTGATATTTTCCTTCCAATGACCACAGTTAAATTTCACAACGTGAAATTGAAATTTTCTCATTTCACAATGTAATATAAAAGACAAGGAAACTTCTCCATAATTAAAAAAAATTAGTTTGTATTGACGTGAGCATAATATAAATCTTATGTATAAACAATATGAATACAATATAAATTTAGCACGACATTTCATAGATTACATAAACATTCTTTTTATTGTAGCATTGCTGGAAGGAGGACATCAAATACAGTGAATTGATCTGTTTTACTTTTTAAATTATGACCTTGGTCATAGGATATCAATTTAATGGAGCTACTTCTAAAATGAATCCAGGACTCCACATAACTCCAGGACTGCAGACCTCTATTCCAGTGAGTTCTCTCTAGCTTCCTGGTGTTATCCTGTGTGGTATGTGTTAACATATCAATAGTTTTAAGATCTAAAAAAATCTTTGTACTGACTTTCCCATTCTGGACCATCTGTTGTCCTCAAATCACATATGCAGTTTACTTTTCCCTCCAGCTCTACATTTGTTTCTACAGTCAGCTTGGGCAACAAATTCAGAAGCAAGGTATAGAGTATATGTACTTAAGTATCTGATTTTTGTTGAAATAATTATATGATTGTATTTTGCCAATGATGCAAACAGAATTCTCAGTCAGAATGAAAATCATATTTTAATCCCTTTGTCCAGTGCATCAATTTAGTTTCAAATACAACAGTGTTACAATATGACTCTTTTCTTGTCCTCTTTTTTCTTCTTCTTTTATTTTTTTTTTTTTTAATGCTGAATACTGCAATTAACACAGACCTAAGGAAAATACTTTTAAGCTCTTTAAAGATAAATTACGAAATCATGCATCAGAATTATGCTTATACTCCCACAACACGGCAATATACACAATGGCAGTGCGTAGGTAATAGCACAGTCATTATACACTTTGTATCCTTTTCTCAGTTTAGAAGATACAGATTAACAAGTAAGGAAAAGAGGAAAAGGGCAGGCACAGCAGTTTCCTCTTTCGTTCATTCACTGCCATTACTGAGTCAGGTTCTTTATTTTTCAAGACTGCCTTTTTCCAGCAAAGTAAAATGCTAAATTGCTGAAACCATGAGAAATAATCAGGAAGAACTACATTCATCTTTGAGCACTGAGTCAATTTGTAGTGGAAGGTGAGAAAAAGGGGCAACCTGTTCCCTCTCCAATGTAATTAATGTGCCTGATTTGTATCTCAGTTATATTGCTTAGAGAAAGGGTAAGTTCTGCTGGAGACTTCCACACCATCAGTTATGTGTCACTTTCCTGGGATCAAGAAGACAAAATGCAAAAACATTTTATTCTCGTATTATTTGAAGAGTAAAGCTGTCTTCATGGTTACATATATAGCAATAATCTCAAACTGAAGTATATCTTTAGTTCTACCAAAGTTTCTGTGAGAGAAATTTATTAATTTTTTTATATGGCAACCAGTTATATACTTATAGTGGTACAATATTACTCGTAAGAAGTTTGGTTATTTCTAAGGCTCCACTTTGAAAGTGACAAAAGACAAGTTCTCCAATCCACTTGACAAGCAATATTTTTTCCAGTTTAGTTCACCCAAACTGTGAAAATAAATTTGCTAGGAAAAAAAGGAGTTGTATGGGAAATTTAGTATGTTTGAGGAACTGAGATTAAGATGATTATCTTCAAAGTGAAGAGAAAAAAAAATAGCATCAATTTAAGAAGAAATTCTGATTCATAGTGTAAACAACAAGAGTGACCACACAGATAATCGTGTCACCTACAGCATGTAAATCTAGTTGAAACCAAGATTGTCTGATAAAAAATTTTTCTACTGGTTTACCTATCTCCAGGAAAAAAAAAAAAAAAAAAAATTACCCAATCCAAACAGCTCAGGTCCCCAGTTTTTAATTTAAGACTCATGTAGGAGGAAAACAGCACTGATTTAAAAGGCAGGAAAGAGAAATTCTCTTTCTGAGAAAACCGTATCAAAGCAGAAAACTACAAAGCCACCTCCCATCCCTTCTCAAATTTCTATTTACAACAACCTCACTATTTTGCTGCTAGAATGCCTTTGATGGCAAGAATTTCTTTTTCTTCTTCTTCTTTTTTTTTTTTTTTCTTTTTTTTTTGGTGTATCTCCCAACTCAAGACTTTCCAGCAGGGAAACTGAGCTTCTGCAAGGTAGAAATTGAATATAAATCTATAAAGTGGCAGGGCAGAACACTCAAAACTAAAGCCTTTTTTTTCCCACTCTAGCAAATTTGCATTTGTTTACAACTTAATTTAAATCAATCTGATTAAATAAGAACATAGCCATGACTCAGATGGGCATAACCTACATAACCTTGTCTGGAACGCTTACATTGTTATTTTTGCAGCTGAGGCATCAGCTGCAAAAATTTGACAAATTAAAACCTTAGCTAAATCTATATGGCTTTTAATGTTAATGAAGACTTTACAATTCTTATTTCTTCTCACTGAAGTGCCTATATTACCTCATGAGTACACATCAATTAACCATAAGGATGTAATTCAGAATAAAATCTTCTTGACAGTGACTGTAATCCTGCCTAATATCAGTTCTCTTGGTTAAAGTTATTTCCTGTCCTGGACTTGCCACTGTGCAAACAATCCTAGTCAATACCACAAGAAGTCTTAGCCAGAGAGGTCAACCTCCTACAGAAAAAATACACAGCACTAATTATTGCTGAGAATGATTTTCCTTAAAATGCTTTATTTCCATTCAACCTTGAAAAGAATCTGATCCAAAATTAATCTAGAAAAACAGTTGCTTACATCACAGTAGCATTATTATTTAATTGGAAATTATATCAGCAGAAAGAAATTATAAACTAAAAATCTTTTCATGTTGATGGAAGTGGGATTTCCTCCCCTTTGGATCAAGATAAATTTTGAGAAGATCCGTAAGTGAAATACTGTCTCACTGCACTGTGGTTCTCCTTAACTCCTAATATTCAAGCTGCCAATTTCACCATACATCATAAAATGTATATTCTTTAAATACAAATTTTTTAACTAGAATCGAAAATTTCAAAGCATTATAGATAGTAGTCATGGCCTAATATTTATACTGTGCCTGTAGGACCTCAGACTGACATTATTCCTGAGGGTTTAAAAAAGAGATTTTCTGGCTTCTCTGACCACAGTTTCAAGGTACAGCCTGGATGCTGAAGAGAACTAATCTTTGCCATCCAAAATACAAATGAATTGTGCAGCTTCAACTGGTATATCTACAGTGAAAGGAGGGTATGCGAACCAGAAGTGTTCCTTCCAACCTGCCTAGCCATAAGAATCATTCCCATATAGTGCCGCTATCCATCTTGATTCCATTCATTTAGGTAAAATTGATATGGAGAGTAAGAGCTCTTGTTCACTTACTTAGTTTCAGTGTCCATAATTACTATTTAAAGAAATTTTTGCCCAGCCTCTGGAAATCATACTGTTATTACAGGTAACAGCTGGCTATATCTTCATTATTTCTCACAGTGAATTGTGTTGATGCCACTCTTTTCCAAGCAGCTTCATTCACTTAGTTTCCTCAGGTAGCCTTTTTTTTCTGTAGCAGTAAAGGGACGAGAGATCATCAGTTTCAAGATATTGCAGATCACCTGCTTAACATATTCCATGTGCACTGGTACAGCTGATGAAAACAGGGAGCAAGTGGGTACCTTACTGAGTAAACAAGTTCAGTAATGGTGTTCTGTTTGGTGTTAGATCCAAAGAAGGACTGAGACAAATGAGCACAGGAACTTTTTTTTTAATCTAACAATATAACCATTACTTTCACTAAGGGACAATCAATTCTTGAATTGCCCATTAATCTCCAGAGAATAACATGCAAATTTTTCAGTATTTCACAGCTGTATTCTGCCCTCAGAGTATGTGGGCAGCTCTATTCAATTACAAAGGATGCAGATGAAGGGTATGATATGTCCTGAAGTGATGACAATTTGATGATTATTGTGTTTGATTTGAAACTCTACCCTTACCGTTGAACTTATATTTCTTTTATAAGACCTATATTAATGTGGGTATAGAAACTTTTGTCTCATTTCACCCAAGGCAGAAAATAGCATGTAAGCCTAAAAGAAGTATTTTCCTTTTTTCCCACCAAAATTAGAGACAGAACATAAGAAAAAACCAGACATGTCTACTCTGTCCTCCATTTTCTATTAAGGCCTTGTTTTCTGAGATATTGACACTTCAGTTTAATAAATCAGGAAATAAATAGCCTGATGTGATCCTTTTCAGCCTTAAAGGATGCTTCATGAAGGTAGCTAATTTTTCACAAAAAATGTTTTGTCAGCAGTATATTTTGAACTGAGCTATGAAGGATTGATACATCAATTTGAAGAAATTCTGTTCATTTGAGGAAGGAGAGAAGCATCCTTCCATATTCTTCCAAATCTGAAAGTTTTAGTTTCATCTTTGAAGCCAAATATTTGGTTCCTCCAGTTTGCAACAACATTTGATTTCAAATTTCACATAGTTTTAACACATGAAATAACCCCAAAATATTTTCTTAGATTCAATAACATATGTTTCAATATTAAGACAGAATCTTTCTTTGTCTTTCTGACTCTTTGAAATTTGTGGTGATTAGATGCTCCTTTTTCCCAAAATGTCTACAAAAAATTAAGAATTTAGCCATAAAATCCTAAATGGCAAATGTTCTAAAAATCTATTTGGTTTGCTGTTTGCATACACCTACCTTTTGGGTTTAGTTTTGAAAACATATATGTAACTAACCGTATTAAATATTTCCAAAACATAAATACCCTCTTCTGGGTTGAAAAATAGTTTTTCATTGGCCCATTTGTTTATTGTTGTCACCATACATTCAGCCAGAGAACCCCATATCAAAAAAACCAAGATATACCTTGTCAGTGAAATGTGACTGTCTCTGGTCAGTGATGCTGACTTTCAATTTAATATGTACTTTCTAGCTGTGAAGAGAAGAGCTTAATTGTTCTCACTGCACATGGAAAACATTTACTGAGTATTATGTCTAATCAGTGTTTTAAAGAAGCACATGCACATAGGGGATCTGTCTTCTATATGACACAATGATTCCTCTCTGAATAATTTAATAGAATACAGCAAAATTTACACATCATGCAAAACAATAAGTTGACAATTCCCATCAAAATAAAATGTAATTTAAACTAAACCAGAAGCTATAGCTGATTTCCTGGCATGAATAGAGTGGCATCAAAGTCTTATTTAAAAATAAAACAAAACAAACCACAACAAAGTAGCTGTAATTTTCAATCTTATCAGCACAGACTTATCTAATTAATTTCTTTCTTTAAATTATGAGGCAAATTTTGGATAACTGAAATTTGGTAGTTTTGTAAAGAAAAAGATTGCACTAAAAATAGAAAAGGTGGATGTTAAAGAGGGAAATATTCATATACTGCATTTCATTGGGAAACTTCAAAAAATGTACATGACTGAGAAGTAAGTAGCGTTCTGCTGCGTACAAAAAAAGTTCTGGACCTGTTGTTAATTTTTTTCTACAACCCTTACATGTACTTTCTTGCTTTACAGTAACCTTCTGATTTAATTACCAACTCTGTCTCTTTTTTTTTAATGTATGATGTTTAGTCACGTTACATCCAACAGACATGGTATTTTTGGATGTATACAAACGAAAAAGATAAACAGAGCAGACAGTATAATTCAAGCACTGTTTGCTAAACTTCATTATAATAAACTAGTTTTATTTACCTCAGCAAAATTTCACATAGACTTTAAGTCTAAAAAATTCCACCTTCCCTTTGGGTAAGAAGTAGCTTTCATAGGTAATCAGTGTTTTTTAAGAGAATTCACCATTCAATCAGGGGTTTACCAAGAAAATTACATAAAATAGTAAACCTCTATGGGCTTATGTAGGAAGTGTTGAAAGGAGAACCCTCTTCTTCACATATTTACAAACTCAAGGCCAAGAACTTACCAGTTTAGAATGTTTTCTAAAGGAACTAGCAGCTAGGGATCTTCCATTTTTTTGATGTTCAATTTTAGAATCTTATGGGCTCATTAAATCCGACAGTAGTAAGTACTTAGCTCATGAAAATCCCTCACGGAGATACTCATAATTGCACGTGCTTATAAGAATTAGTTGTCTATAAATGTTAAGTGATAAATTATAGAACATTCCCCAGTAAAGATCAGATGTTTGGATATGAATGCTCATTTTTTTCTTCTCAAATCATAGTTCTTTTTTTTTATGCATATACAAATCACTATCCAGTGGTTATTAAAAATCATTAAGAATATAGAGAATCAGGAATTCTAAATCTCCATAACACAGGAAATATTAGGATGACTTATGATTTTTTTAATTTAACTTGGCATTAGCAGCTGGAGAACTCTCAGAGATTATTTTCAGGTGTTTCAGTTTCTCTGGTCTGTTCTTCCTACATATGTTTGCATAATTATAGGGATATTGTCAATTTTTTCATAGGTTTGACTGCAGAACAAAAAATTGCTTGGGTTTTTTTCACTTTTTAATTTGCTTGAGCATTCATTTGGCATTATTTTCTTGTGCCTATCATCTACTTTGATTTCTTTAACACAGAAAATATTTCTGTTTCTAGATGTCTTCCTTTGTTCAGTGGGTTCTCTGACAGATATGTATCATAATGTTCTTTTAATTTTCTTCAATTTATATGCTGGAAATTGGTCTTTTAATAGCCTTCAAGATTTTCCAAGCTGTGCCGATAATTTGCCACTTAACAGTGGAAGTGCAGCAACTGATCTTTCATTGTTCTCCTGTAGAGTAAAGGAATCACTTTTGCTAGTCAAAACTGCCTTTCAGTTATTAGAAACTAAATAAAAGTGATACGCATTCAGAGACATGAGGATAAAGAATTGCAGAATAAAATTAGAGTTAAATTCCAGCTTAATGAATCATTTAGAAACAATGCATCTTTCCCAAATAATCAGCAATCCTCCCTGTCAAAACATAACTTTCCCAGACTTTTCATCTGACATGCTGTTTAAAAGGAGACAAAGTTCTTATAGTCTAATTTTCTAGTTATTTTGAAAACTTCTCATTTTACAAAGGGAATATAAGTCATTCACAATTTTCCAATCCATAAGTGCTTGTAGAAGTAAAAATGAAAGTAGAAACTGAGTGTGTTGCTTGGTTATAGCAAACACCAGCTACTTTGGTGAGTGGCTAAGTGGACACTCTCCTGTTTTCACTTGGTACGTACGTGGTTTGATGTAACAGAGCAGACCATTCCTGCAGTCACCTTCATTATAAACTGAAGCCAATTGCATCAAAAGTACAGTTAACATTATTTTGGTGTTTATCACCTTATTTTCTTGAATGGGTAGTAGCCTGGTAAGACAACCTCAGAATTCAGCTTTTTCTTAAGCAGTTAAGGTTAACCAAGGAGCTGAAAATAACAATGATTATTTTTAAACTAAAAGACTAAGTTCCACAAAGAGTATACAGACTAGCTCAATTGTAAGACATTTTCCTTGAGCAGTTACTCTGTTTTCCTTCATGTGAGTGCTCTGTTTACTTGGCAGTGATAGAATCTCTCTCCTAGAGTGGATTGAGAGCACAATTTTCCTCACTTTCCTTCTGTAAGACCACAGAAAAGAACCAATGCACAATTCTTCCAAGACAGACTCTTTACTCAGAGAAGCATGGATGGAGGATAAATCCAGAACAGAACAGATTTGACGGGTGACAATCTTGCTCTGCTAAGTCACATCAACATACTAACAATGTGTAACATACAATGATGAAATGGGAGAAGAAGCAACATAATTCACATCCAGCCAAATCAGCTGAAATGTTCCTATTGACTTCAGATGTGACTATGGTCATGAAATGTCTGATGCTTGTCATTTTCCAGCCAACAGAAGAGATGTGAGATAAAGACGAAAGACAAACTTCTAGTACCCCAAAATAATCCTGCAATGGGTAGTGTTACTGAGAAAATTGAACAGTGAATGTATAATGAGACTGTAAACTGATGAATGGTAGATGGGATTTTATTACTAAATATAAGCCTTTACCCACTTGGAAAATAGGGATTTGATTTTTGCAGTTAAAGATATAAGACCAAAGATGTCTGCCACATTTATTAATCACAACTTAAAATTATCTTAGCAATTCATTATAGCACCCATATATCAAAAAACTTCAACGTGGTCCCAGCTCATTTCATGATAAAATTGAAAACTATCTGAAGATTACACTGGAATTCTTCAAAAAGATGAAATATCATGGTTTAACCCCAGCTGGCAACTATGTACCATACAGCTGCTTGCTCTCTCCCCAGAAGCAGGATAGGGGGAAGAGAATTAGAATGGTAAAAGTGAGAAAACTGTTGGGTTAGGATATGAATAGTTAAATAACTGAAATAAAATAAAATAATTAATAGTAACAATAATAATATATTGAAATGAGAAGGAAAGTAACAAAGAGAGAGAAGAAAGACCTGGAAAGGTAAGTCATGCAAATGAAAACAATTTCTCACCACCATCCAACTGATGCCCAGCCTGTCCCTGAGCAGTTGCCCTCTGGCCAAACTGCCTCCTAGTTTTATTGCTGAGCCTGCTGCCACATGGTCTTGAATAACCCTATGGTCAGTTGGAGTCAGCTGTACCAGATATGTCCCCTGCCAACTCCTTGTGCACCCCCAGCCTCCTCGCTGGTGGGGCCACCTGAGGAGCAGAAAAGGCCTGGATGCTCTGTAAACAGTGTTCAGCAATAACAAAAATATCCCTGCATTGTTAACACAGTTTCCAGCACAAATCCAAAACATAGCCCTGCACTAGCTACTACGAAGAAAAGCTGAGACAGTTCAGACTGAAATACTTGATGAATTTTACAATAGAGGGCAATCCTAAAATGGAAGTCCCGTCCCTGTTTCTTCCTGCTGAAAAGATCCTCAGTGTGACTGGTGAGCTTTTGCAAATGTAGCTGTCCATCTATCACCATATACATTTTTTTGCAACTTCACAGATAGCTCAGATGGTTTTACAGTCACAGGATTTCCCACTCTTTTATATGAACTTTGAACCCTTCAGTCCAGAATGTCAGAACAAAGTGGAGTCCTGCAGGACAAAAGCAAATGTATGAGCAGAACTGTGTTCAGCTCCTCATCCCAAATCAATCAATGCCTGGTTCTGGTTGATGTAGCCAGTTCCACTGGTTTCTACTAGTTTCCGTCAATTGTTTTTTTTAGGAGAGAGGGAGAGGAAAGAAAGGTCACCGAGGAAAGTTATCTATTGACATAAGCATATGTTCAGTATGTCAGAGAAGGAACAGCAAACTGGACATTCCTTTTCCCATCTATGGCTTTTTTTCTAGATTGTCTCTTAAAACTCTATTCCCAAATAGCAACAGTCTTGGTAGTATTAGTGACCTTTGGCAACAGCTTTTCTGTCTTTTGGGACTACATTGATTTTTTTTTTTTCCTCTGGCTCCCATACAGCAATTTGGCATCTTATTGACCCAGATCTACAAAGTGGGAAGTATCACTAGCAGCAAGGGAGTTTGAGATACTTTTTTAGTACAACAAATTAGAACATGAGCTGGCACAGGCTGCAGTGAATAAAGCATTGATAGTACTCTAGATTCAGGCAGCTCTAGTGGACTGACAGCTTTGTTTGGTGGATGTGGCATTGGCTGATTTGTCTCAAGATTAGTTTGTTAGCCACATATAGTACTTGGCTTGCTGGTCTTCCAAAGGCTTTAGTTTCAGTTTGCAAAACTCCAAGTGAGGAAAGGCTTATGTGCTTGTAGAGTGTATTAATATATTAACACATAAGAGCACAGAAATTATGAGAAACCTCTCAACTTCTCATATTTTCTTGTAATTATTGAAACATTCCTAGGGATTTCTTTTACAGACAATGGGCCTTGTACATCCTTTGTATTTTTCAGGGGTTTTTTAGTAAAGGTTAATGCATATTCCATTTCCCTGTAGAATACAATCATTTTGTCAGCAGTAAATGTTTGGAATCCTTCTATGGATTTACTCTCATAGTGAAATTATCCTGTATTCCTATTTAAAACTCTGTGCAATGTACCAGCTTACTAAAGACTTGAAATTGTTTGCTTTTAACTGCATCCTGTAGAGGATAGTCTGCAGCTATCCAGCCTAGTTGATTTTAATCCTACTGAACACTATTACTCAGTAATTACAAATTAAGGAGATCTAAAACTGAATGGTTCTATCACCTTCCAAAGACCCACACGGACGCTTCCCAAGAGAATAATATTCCCCAAGTACTGTTTGAAAGTTCTCTTATTATCGTGTTAGAGGAAACCAAGGCTGTTTTGTAGACTATTTATGAGAAAACTTTCTAACTGTTTAGCTTTACAGTGTTGTAAAGAGCAGCATGGGTCATGCACAAATCACAGCCTTGAGATTAGATTCTTACCATGGCAGCAAGCAATGGGTTAGGTCCTTGAACAACTTTTCTTTTTTTTACAGCTGTTTTTCTTTACAGTTATATCAGCTATACAGTTCTCTCTCTCTCTATATTCAAACAAGTGTACTGCGACAAAACCCCACCAAAAAAAAAAAAAAAATTAAGGAACAGGATGACCAGCCTCAATGAGAAAATAACATGAAACAGTATGAACTCTCTTTGAAAACAGTGACTTATTCCAACTAAAAATGTGTCGGTTTGTATACTTCAGTTGAGGATACATTTTTGTTCTGAACAAGGCTCGGTTTTGAAGTCTTTGTGTATGGACCCAGCTAAAGGAACATAGAAAGTAAAGGACACAGGTTCTGAGTATTACACAGAAAGTATCTGAAAGTTTTATGTTAGTGTTAGTGTTCTCCTCTCAATTAGGCAGATAAATTGCTGAAATGCCCACTATCAGAGACTGATATATTTTTTAAATCCCCAATTTTGCACTCTTTACTCAGTTGCAATTTTTCCAGATGTCTGCCTGAGGGTTTAAGAATTTGCTACTCACTGCTGTCCATTTTGCAACTCTTCTTTATATGTTTAATACAGTTTTGTACTCCTTTGACATCAGTTCATTCCTGAAAAGCATAAGCATCTGACACGGAATTTTAGTGAGGTACTCCAGGAAATCCCCACAGCACAAAAGGAATATAATACCTCTTATTTCCAAATCTGCTCATGCATAACCAGGTTAGCATGCACTTCCTTAGAGTATATTTGTCTTCAGTAAGGCAAGAAAGGAAAAGACTCCAGTGAATTTATTTAATAATTGATAGTGGAAATAGACTCTAATGAAATTTCCATCATCTGGAAACATGAACTCTACCTCATATATACTGTCATTCATTTGTCGGCTAATAGCTGACTTGGCAGCTTCCTTGAATTCCCTACTTGGATACAAACAGCCAGTCCACTCCTCCTATGATAAAGCTCTTCAAATCTCAAGGGAACCAGAGAACTGTTACGGATGTATCCGTAGAGGCTGTGCACCTCCATAGCAGCACAAATCTGCAAGGGAAGCCGCATTATGGAGATGAAAACGAATGTTTCAAAGTGCATTTATCTTTTTCTTTGTAAATTCTTTATGGATTGGAGCTAACAGAGGACCCTCCAGACAAACACTGAACCCAGTCCATTCTCCAGTCCAGATTCCAAGTCTTTTTATCCACTATTATTTAGTCATGGAAGATTTGTGGGCTGGAAAGTGGATATATTTAGACAGAAACTCCCAGCATACGATGGCAAACTAATTTCTCCATAGTACACATCCTTCATCTTCTTGTATAAGGTAGAAAGTCTGTAGCTGCTGTGACTTCGTAAGACACCAACAGGCACTGTGTACGTATTAAGTGCTGTATTTTCACAAAGCTTTAATGTTTATATAACTTCCTGCGAATAAAAATGCATGTAAAGTGTATATGCCATGAGAAACATGAAAAATATATGCTTCCACCTGCAAAGAGCCAAAATGAGACAGTGATACTACCTGATACTTAATGGCTACCTAATGAAATATATTTTACAAGAATCACTGGTCTTAAACCTCCTGTTTGACTATGTTTAAAATTTTGAGACTTCCACTCTTTCCATGATTGAAAGAGATGAAAACTATACAAAAGACAATACTTTGCTAAAGTAAAACAAATATTTTATTACCATAATTTTTTTCTTTGAATCAAATATTTCTTATCTCAGCATTCCATCAGTGTCCCATCTTACTATAATTAGTTTAACTAAAATGTACAAAGTAGAAAAACAAATCTGTTGTTTTCTAATAAAGTATTTTTCACCTAATTTCAGGCCTTAAACATGTCATCTTCTTACTACTTATACAGATTTCCTCTTTGATTTCAGTAGGACTAAACTTATGCAGACGTCTCTAGAACCAGGTATTTTAAAACAGTCACATCAAATACCTTCAAAAGACAGTCTAACGATAAATTTGTATCAGCTTTGTCATACAATAAGTAATTTCATGAGGTTTAAAACATGCATCCGTGACTACAGATACCCAGTTTATGCTGAATATTTTATTCTCTGCCAGGATGTGTTCAATCCAAGCTTTATACACATCCTCAGTCAGAGAGGTTTCAGGGCTTAGTTTAATTTTCCATGACAGCTAAGCTCTTCCATGGCTGACTACACAAGGTTGCTATTAAAATACTTCTTCATCTGTTACACTCAGTAATCAATAGTCTGCTCTAATATTTATACTGTCAAATACCTCAGCTCATTATTGTAGCTTTTATATTACATGTATGTGAACAACATGTACATGTGCATGTACAAACTCAAAAAATGATACTTTTTGTAATGTCTAATCATTCAGTGAATTTAAATAATGCTTTGGAAGCACTTTTAAGAGCTCCTAAGATCAGGAGGCCCTGGGAATATGCAAAATTCTTAAACTATAATTAGGAACCCCAGAGGAGCCTTCCATGCAAAAAAATACACTTTACATCTACTGCAATAGATCAGGTTCATAGCAAGCACCTTGAGGTCAGAGGCAAAGTGAGCAAATTGAAAATGTGAGTATTATGAACACAAAAGAAAAGTAAAAATCTTAGTAATGCATTAAAGAAATAGAACCACTGCCAAAACAAAAAGAATTTTATAACTTCCATATATTGAAACAAATCTATGTTGATCTGGTTGTCTTCCTTTTAAAGCCTTTAAGGAAAGCTTTAATTATTAAAGAATGTTACAGACCGAAAACAGAAATACCTCGCTTTTTCCTTGTACATACCAATTTTAAATAATTTCGAATAAAATGTGGTAAGAACAATAGCTCTGATCTACAAGGAAAAATTATTAAATCTATTAGCACTGACTGCACAGAGTAAAAGTGGGGGAGGACATGAAAAAGCAAGCACTCAGCTAATAGTATTATGCTTTTTCTCTAAAGAAAAGAGAAACTTTGCCCTATAGAAATTTTTGTCTACTCCTCTTCAGTGTTGTAATATCCTAGATATCAAGATTATTACCAACTTTTGGCATATATGCAACAGCTCTGAAACAATTTAATAGTCTTTAAAAGATTTAGATATGATACTGAAAGGTAAAGATGGCCACAAAGCAAACATGGATGAGCTAGACATTATGAAGGTGAAATGCAAGACTCAGCAAAGTATGATAACATGAAGATCAGGAAAATTAACTGAAGGTTGAGCAAATAGAGTGTTTGAGTGACAGAGGAGACAGTAGCCTTCAATATACAGGTGGATTTGCAAGTGACAGACACCTAGCAGCAGATGCAACAGATATCCTACAAGCTGACAGTATGATCCAGGTTAAATTTTCCACACTTCATTGGAGCATTTAATTCAGTCAATGCTCTCAGCAAAACAGCAGAAGAAAATCAGAAGAGAAATAAAATACAGGAAACTTAAACACAACTAGAAGTGTTAATGAACTTATTTTCAGTGAATATTTTAGAATTATTCTGTAGCCAATGGCAAATCAAGTTCAGAATGCGCAGCATAAACATTTTATTTTGACGCTAGGCAAATACCTTTTGGAGTCACTGAATCTTCACTAAGTAAGAGATAAGATGACTTCAGGCACAGACCAAGTTCTGTCCCTTATTGTCACTACTAAATGGAAATCTTTATTTAATCAGGAGCTCTACTAATATAAGCCAGGCTACTTCCATTGATAATGAGAGCATTATAATGGCTTACTCATCGAGAGATTGATGCATTGGATATTTGAAAATACTAGAAAAGTAATGTTTTCCTAGAAATAAGCATGACTGACTAGTTCCAGCACTTCCAGATCCCACATGTGAAACTATCTACATGTCCGCAGATGCTCTGAGATTTTCTGTGCAGTGTAACAGGAGTGAGGAATTAAACAAGAAGAAGACAGAGGCTGTGGTTACATACCTCTGGCTGGTGCATATCCACTTTTAGGACTATATTTCTTTCTCTCTTCAAATCATAACCAAATCAGCTGACAAGCCAGCTATCTGTCAAGAATACATAGAGAGAGTGATGAACACTGTGACATGCTTTTTTGGAAATAGGATTAAGTTTCTGAACAGTCTGTAAGGCACACTCATTGTGGATTTTCCCAACCACGGCTTTCCACTTGGCACTGACTGCCTCTGTGTAGCTGGATTTTGTCTTATAGCATGACAGCCAAGCTCTGAGTGTTACTGAGCATAAGGGAACCATTGCAAATACTTTCAATTTGTTGGTAAAGTCACAGAAGTCCACACACTTCTGAAATACTTAGGCACAAGACAGGATCTTCAGACACAGAAACAAGGCAGAACCTGGAACAGAACTGGAGTAGACCAAATGGGCAGCAGCTGATGAAACCAGACATAGTCTTTTGGCCAAACGTGTAGCTAAGCAGAATATGTTTGTCAATATATAGTAGCAGCTAAAAGGCCAGAGAGGATGAATAGGAAACAATTCCCTCCTCAAAAAGAGGGAAAAGAAAGTAGATACATTTTTTCCAAATAAAAACAAACAGAACAAACCTAAGCTTAACTCACAGCTCTCACTGATGATACCATGACAAAGAAACAGGCAGAGCCAGGAACCCATTCAGGGGCTATTTGGTTGCATCTCATTAGATCAGGAAAAGTGATGCTAAAGATAAAGTATCAGATCAATACAGAGGTATCTTAATATCCAAGAAAGTATGAATCACATTCAGATGCTTGAATGGGCTGGTAGAAATTGAAGTTAGCACTTTCCAAACTAAGTGTTCGCAGTTAAATGAGAGTCTAAAAGTGACGATGGGGTCTAGAGAGATTTGGAGTTACCCAGGGAAGGAATTTCAGCTAAGAATGCTAGTTAAAACAGCATGAAGATTAAGCAGTTAATGCTTGTAGAAAACTTGAAAGAGATAATAAACAATCTACTGTTTTATGTGATTCTTATAGAAGATGTAACAATGGATATATAATCTTACTATAACATAATTTAAATTAAATTGTCAAAACTTTGTTTTTAGTATTTAGCCAAAATTTTTTTAAAATTTACATAGATAAAAAACTACTAATAGTTTAAATTACATGCAATAATTTTTACTATATAGCATTGAGATCAATCATACACTCCTAATCCTAATCCTCTGTTTATATCCTAAGCAAGGATATTTTCCTGGTCTGGGATTATGTTGAATAAACACTGATTTCACCACCAAAACCAAGAATTTCCTAGCACTTCTTACAGAGAACTGTACTAGAACAAACATAGGTAGCCCTCTGCAAACACTGTTTTTAACATCTGGTTTGTTAGCAATGTGACTCTTAATATAGGTTTACACTCAAAGTGTTTTGTTAGTTTAGCCCCTAACATTCAATCATCTTTTGAATACGTAGTCATAACTGACCATATCTGCACTTAGAAATCTACAATTTTCACTAAAATACAGTAACATGTGGTTTGTAACAGAGCAAGGAATGAAATGTTTCTTTATAAGTTTCAACGCTGATTTTAATGGCTTTTTTCATAGTATTTAAAACACTTTTAGTAGTAGTAGTTCCATGGGGAAACACCAGCACAAAATGTATCAGTTCCTATAGTCCTGGACTCTTGTTTCTGCTGTATAAAACACATGGGTATCTGTTATGCATAAGGTGCAAATTTCTCCTATTTAACATTCAGTAATCTTTCAGTATTTTCCTTCATAATTTCAGAAGAATTAATGCAACCTGAACCAGCATATGCACCTCAGTCTCCCCAGCCACACACAGTAAAGCAGATGGTTAAAACAATCCCCTTATAATAATAGTTTTCCCAATTCTGGGTAAAAATCGTGGTTGTAGGACAGTGTTAGACCATAAGAAGTGAACCTGAACCATTTTAGGTTTCCTGTAAGAGTTATTATTTATGCTTTATGAGTAAGTCAAAATACAGTGAAATAATATTATTTATCCATACTTAATAACAAAATACAGACTCACCACTGTTATAACAGAACTTGAGTTATTGCATCCAATATGTGTCCATGGCACAGCGTTTCATCAGAAGCGGGAAAAGTGTTTGCAGTGAGCTAAAACAGGGCTCAAATTTGTAGGATAAGAAATATCACTGAAAAAAAAATTACTGTGTGTTAATATCTGCATCTGAAAAGATAGGTACTTTATTATATATTTCAGAAAGAACAAAGATTTAATAGCTAACCTCCAACAAGAAGTAGGCAACATTTGATTAATACACTATATCTGCATGCAGCCTAATGGCAATAAAATATTAATGTTAATTTTAAATTTTATACTTTATGTAAATTGCATTTAACATTATTTATGCTTGTAAACAAAAACTGTTATGTGAATTATGAATTGTAACAAGGAGGTATGGAGTCAAAATTAGAAAGCATGTGGTGGAAATCTCAAAATTCCTCACTGAAAACAACTCAACAAGAAATATTTTTATTATTGCCCTAACCAGATTCTGTGGCATTTCAAAATGATATTTTTATATGGAAGTTAAATAAAAAGCGGTTTTTAATGTTAAAATGTGACGTGCAAAATTCCAGTCTTTTATCTAAAAGGAATTTTAAAGATATATTTAAAGTTCACAGAATAGAAACTATGACAGAATAAAACCAAAACTGACATTTTTTGCAATTTGAAAATTATTTTTAAAGTCATTTGTCAGTTTATTCCCCCTTATCTATTTAAATATAATATGGCAGAGGGAATAAATTTATCATACTGTGTGATTCATAAAAGATTGCTATTTGCACAGAAGAGATATCAGTAAGCACCTGAAATACTGCTGTGTTTATTATTTATTTATTACAATCCTTTAAGGATGATCTCCTACAATAATCATTCTTCAAAGAGAGTGATTAAGCAGAAGTACCATTAAAATGTACAAGGAATCGTAAGAGTAGGCTTTTTATTTCCTAATAATATGCAAACTTGCTTTATTCCCAACTAACATTTGGAATTTTTTTTTTTCTACATAGTTGCATTAATATAAGCCAGTACTGGTAGCTGGTTTCAGGTAGAAAGACAATATTATTCGTTGTTCATTGATCTTTATTTGCTGTTTATAATTCATTATTCCCTAAAGATAATGATTACTTTCATTGAAGAAGGAAGGGAAGAATGTAATACTATACAACATCATTCACTCATGAGAAATAAGAATTATTCAATAGATTAGACGAGCAGTTCATCATATATTAATTTAGAGATAATTTACTTGTCAATATTAAAGAGTTAAACATGCATCTTCCAAATAATAAAACCGAAATAAAAGTAAAATCAGAAGTTCATGCACTAAAAAAAAAAGGGAATTGATTTTTCTTCCTATATCTGCTGTGATATCAACTGAGATGACAAGCTGAGAAACAGGTTTCTATTCCAAAATCTAGATAGTAGAATTATAAAGAGGAAGTGTTAAAAGAAAAAAGGAAATTTTTGAGACAGAAATAAAAATAGGAAGTTCCACAACTTTCTGAATTTGTTTTGAATAAACAAATAGTTTATTTAATGGATTAAAAAAAAAAATTTAAAAAAGAAAAAAAGGCAGGTTATTTAATTTGATGTCTTCATTTCCAGAAATTGGTCAAAAACTAGCATTTAAATGTTTTAAATAGTTATATTTTTAAAATGCTTTACCTGTTCAACAATCCTTTTCTAGGTTATGCATACGTTTGTCTATACCAAGTCCTTTTCAGCAAACCAAAATACAAGCCAGAAGAAAGAAAGACAAAAAATAAATGGTCTACTCAGAACTTCTCTGATCCCTGCTACCCCCTCCGTTTCTACTAAATATTTTTACCTTACTTTCCCTAATATTCATGAGTTACTTAGCCAGTGCTGATTGGCTGCCATGGGTCTTTTTCTTAGGAATTAATAGCAAAGAGACCCGCTGTGTGGAGCCATGACATAGGAGTTCCATAAGCAGAGATAAATATGATGGTGATATCGGTTTGCTTTTGTCGTGCTCCATCTGTTCAGGTCTGTTTATTTAGCCAAAAGCAAAAGCAATTTCCACCAGCAAAACTGCAATAACTTTGAGAAACAAATCGGAAGTCCACAGTGGTAGGTAAAAGCAGAACATTCAACTGGCTCTGCAGCACACTTGCCCAGACATCATATTGATCAGCTCTTAAGCTTCTGCTGTACAAACACAATCTTTCATTGTTGAACTTTAATATGTTTTTTCTATGAGCTTTAGATCCTTAGCAAAAACTCTTTTCTTCAGCATTTCAGTGTGACTGGAGAGAGTTTTACACTGCAGCACATCTTTTCTTTCACATCTATTTCCCCACTGTAGCAAGGATCTTCCAGAATTCTAATGAGAACTACATTTCAGAGTTTATCCATGTTATTTTCCTTTATTTGGGATAACTCCGGACGACAAAAAGTCTTCTTAGTGGTTCCCATGGCAACAACCTTTCAGTTACTAACCCTGAACATATGCCTGGAGTAAAAGAATATTTCAGGGAGGTGCACCACTACTTACAGGAAGTCAAGTTAACCTTAGGGATGGCTTAAAAAGCCCCTCCAATCAGTGGATTGTCCCTAAGTCTGAGGGAAATTCAAGCAATTACTGCAAACACTTATCTCATGTAGTTCATTTGAGAGATTATTTCAAAATTATTTCCTACATGCAAGAAGTTGATGTTGGTTCATCTGACTCCCTGAATGAATACAGCAAAGAGTAAAGCACTAGGAATTTTTGCAAAGAGGCTGGCCAAAAAATATGTTTCAGGAATGACTAACACAATTTTTGTCACAGAAACTTCACCTAAAGATACAAGCAAATCGTGGTTTGCACGGAAAGGAAATACAATTAGAACGACTACTGTAGCTGGAAAAAAAGAGAAAAGTCTTTTGTACACAAAATCTTTTAGAAGGTGAAACTGATTCTGTTCTAAGTATGCAACAGGTCCTAGCCCTGTGATTCACTGGACCATAAACCTATGACTCTACAGTCCATATGCCTTAAGAAAATGTTTCATAAAGTTACTTCTTTCTCATTATCAATATTTCAGCTGCACATTGACTGCAAGGCTAAACTAGATGTTTATTAAAATACAACTTATTAAACTTGAAATCAAATATCATGGGTTTTAGCCAAGAATTTTAGCAGACCAGTAACCTCAGTGGTTCAGGCAACTAACACTGATCAACCAGTTACATAAGCTTATCTTTATCTAGAGGATTTGATGATTCAATGTGTGGGAGAAAGGTGACCTGAAGCTGAATTTTCAAAAAATCTGTATCAAGGGAATATAAATACAATTACTCTCGGACTGTTTTCTAATTAATGAGCAGCACTTGTAATTCATAGTAATATTCTTGTCAATAAAAAGGTTTAGCATCTTAGACTTGGCTCTGAAGCAGTGCAAGCTCTGAAATGTTATTGAATTAAATGATTTTCCTGGATTTCTCATCATCATGCAAACTTTCTTTCTGATGAAACACCTGAGTACACAGCACATTCCTGCAATCAGCATTGCATTAAATCTTTCAAATAATGGACACGAACTGTATATAGAAAACTTTGACCAAGAACACCATTGATTGTGTTAATTAATTTATGCGTTTTGTATTCTTTTTTTCTTAATTTAAGAAGGAGCAGGCATACAGCATAATATTTTCAGTCTATATTTTTTATTGCAGAAATAAAACTGCAACACACTTTTATTAAAAAGGTCTGGATCCCCATTTGCAAAGGTGAACATAAGCAATGAAAAGAATCATAGCCCATGACTTCCTGCAGAGCCAGAAAGTAGCAATGATGATGCAAGAGGCCCTTCCAAATCCATCTTAAATGTATTCATCCTAACTTAAACATCTTAATTACACAGAACTCTCTCTATTTCATTCAAAATAGGAAATAATGTGTAGTTATCAATATCAGTGTATATACATATAAAACATGAAATACTTTATCTTGTTGCTTTAGTTTTCACATTGGTTAAAGAAAATGGAAGTTTCTTTTATTGTCTTTGAATGTGGTATATTCACC
The DNA here is from genome assembly GCA_013397775.1 of Eulacestoma nigropectus. NCBI lineage: Eukaryota > Metazoa > Chordata > Aves > Passeriformes > Eulacestoma > Eulacestoma nigropectus. The sequence continues at coordinate 1,778,152 of VZTE01001195.1, forward strand.
CTTTAAGTATAAAGAGCTGGTGCCAGTGGTACGGAGTCAACAGAGAGGCCTGGTAAGTTACACAAGCCTACTGCAGAATATTATCACCTTTAATTTCTATTATGCCTATGGACTAAATCTGTTCTGACATTTGCATTTAATCATCTCCAGCTCCAGACAGGATAGGTACTATGGATTATCATTATGACTTAGGTAAAACAGAACTAATGACAGAAAGGTCTCTGTTAGCATTCAAAGCCAGCACATGCACTCACGTATCTGTATCAGTTGCTTTTGCCTAACTTTCAACACAAACCCACCTTTAGTTAAACTCTGACAAGGTACCTGATATAACCCCAGTTGAATGGATCCCTTATCTAGAAAACATTCATGGATTTAATAATCAGAAACATTATTTATTTTTATATGAGCCCTTTGAAGCTAATTTATCTACAAGAAAATTTTGAATTCCAAAGTTTGAAGAACAGAGGTGTATAGAGTTGAGTAGGATTGAAAAGAATGCTTGACCCTCTCCTTCCAATGCTCATAAGACTCTTTTTTTTTTCTTTTTCAATGTATCCTGACTGTAAATTATGTGTCTATGTCTTCCTAAATCCACAGAAGTATAAAGAAATAGCCAAAAGAGTAAACTACTCCCAATTACTTCAGCAACTACTGACACAGAGGCCAAAGATAATTTAAATGTCATCATTCATCTAAGAATATATTGCAAAAAAGAGAAAATATAACGTAACGACTAAGGCATGGACTCAGACTGGCAGGGAATCTGAGACATTTACTCAAAGAAACCAGCTGGTTTTATAACACTTTTTCAAGACGCAGTATTTCGTTATATGGTATTTTTCACTAAGGGACCTATCACACATTGCCGTATCAGTAACATACTTTCTCAATGTCCCTATATGGGAGTGATCACGCGCTGCCCACCCATTCGGCAGCTTCCGGCAGGCTCCTCTCCACAGGGATCTGCCCTGTGCCATCTCCTCCCGCCAAGGTCAGGCCAAGACAAGCTTCTCTGGGCTGCCATGGTGTTCTGCAGGCATGTCTCACAGCCTATAGCTCAATTCCGTCCTATCTCTCCCCACAGAAATATTGCAGAGAACTACACAAAAACTAAAGATCAACTTAGATTAAAACACATAGAACACCAGATTTGTCAGACTAAATATTGATTAATCATATTCCATCACATTAAGCTAAGTCAGATGAGCTAAGATTGAAAAATACATCCAATGCTGACTATTAACACAAAAAATACAGATAAGTCCATTGTAAGCATTAATTTTGAGCAGCTTTTTAATATAATCTAATTTATCACACATGTAGTAAAGTGACATAATGGGTTTGTTTTCCTGAAGGACAAAGCAGGTTGCCAGATTTGGGGCAGTAGAGCTGAATAGAAATAAACTAATAAAATCTGGTAGTTATTACTGCAAATGCCTTTGATGGAGTAGGTTTTTCATATTCCAGAATAAAATTTTAAAGAATTTGCACTATATTCAATTGAGCAACAGTGCCAAAATGGCTTTGCATTCAAGTTACCATAAAGTGCATATAGAGACAAGATTCGTCAAAACATTTTGAAATCTGTGATGATGTCTTTAATGCATGTCAAAGAGTTGTTGAACTATGACAAATAGAGTTAAAATACATGAGCTATGCTTGATGTGGTAAAATGCTGCATACATATCTAAATAGATCTTTGTATTAAGCTGATTCCCTGCAAGACTGTCACAACCAAATATAATGTAAATAGCAGTGATAAAAATATCTTCAAAAATAAAATCAGAACGCTGGGATTTAAAAGTATCTTCCCTTTTTCTTTAGTCACAGATTTCCCCATTTAAGAAGACTAAAGTGAATTAGCATTGTAGTTTACAGAGGTAACTTGGAAACTGAGGGCATCATCTTTGTTATTTAACATTTCCCTACTCATAGTGTTGCCTTTTTAAGGTGACAAGATGCAGTAACAATGTCTGAATGCCTTGTCTTTTACATTTAGTCTTGAGACACAATTACGAATAGTATTCTATGACTAGTTTTAGAATGTGCATTTGTCATGACTAATCCTTTTCATTCTCTTTTGTGGTCAGAAAGGTCAGTACTGTGTAATAGTGTCTTTTTCTACCACCAACATAGAATGCAGCTGGAAGTGCTATAGCTTTTTTTTTTGCCTGGGACTATAAAAGTGCATCCAATTGCAAATTATTTCTTTCTATGATGAAGAATTTAGACTGTTTAGTACATAAAAACAGTGAACCAAGGATATTAATACATCACATAGCAGGGAAAAATTCTATATTTTATATAATACTTGCAAAAAAATTAGAAGTCTATAGGGGATCAGAGTCCTTGGGGATATAATTCTATTTTATCAATGGAAAAAGTAGAAAAAGAAAATTTAACTCAAGACTGACTTGCATATGAAGACTAATGGTCAGAGTAGGAATACATTTATAAACAGACATAAAAATAATCTTGAGCCAAGAACATACTGATGTTACATTCCTAAAGAGACCTTCCAGGAGAAATTGTATCTCTGATATCTTTAGTGTTGGTCCCTAGAACCCAAGGGGTCTGCTTCCTCTGCCCCAATATGATAAAAACTTTATATGAACTATTATATTCCTAAAGACTATGACTCTTGCTATGCATATACCAGGATAGACTGCAGTGTGGACTGTTGTTTTATTACTATTTCAGACTATTTTCCTCATGTTCTCTATTTCTGCATCTCTCTTGTATGCATCCCAGTGTAGTAGTACATCGTGAGTTCTTGAGGGCAGTCCTCGGACACAAAATGAATTTTTAAGCTCTTGTAGCTGGCAGGAAATAAATCAGATTAGCAGGGAAGCTGTAGCTTTCCTCTTGTACAAGACATTTTTGAGTATCATAAAAGCCAGGTGAGTACTCAACCTACATGAGTTCAAAATAAAACACATGAATACACCGTTCCAAGAGCAAATATAACTGATTGCATATTTGACTTTGAACACACAGCTGGTTTTCCATACCACTTCGTGCATGAGGGCTTCATATACTAAGTAGCTCTGTGTTACCTATTACAGATATGATCAACTGAATCCAGATGATAAACTCTGTTTTGAAGTTTAAAGCAGAAATTTAATTCTGAATGTATCTTTTGTGCTGGGATGTTGCTGATGCATATACACTGCACTGAATTTCTGTAGTAATTCTGACTTTCTGACCTGTAGTTCATTTTGAATCACTTCACTGGAGCTGGATTTCATAGATAACAGACTCAAGACTTTATTTTGAACTCAGATATTTCCTAATAACTGTTTTCATGAAAATTTATTATTGAAGAAAACCTTAATTAAAAATTTCATTTAATTTTACTTTTCATTTAATTTTACTCACATTTCATTCTATTTTACATTACTAAACCACCTGATATTTGTTTTTACATATTCATCAATTTTTCAAAGACTTCCAGAAGGTGTTTTGTACCAGGTCTTTTTTAATTCTCTCACTTTAGCCAAAAAGAAGAGAATGACATGAGAAACCAAGATGAAATTTTAAAAAATATTTTAAAAGTCTAGCAGTATTGCAAAGAGAAATCTGGTCTCACTGATAGAAGTATCAAAATGTCTCCTTACCCAAATGAACCCAGAATTTTGTATTTTCTATCTTGCATAGTCTATTTTTGACCTTGTTGGTCAAATACATAGAAAGCATAACTGGTTCTCTAATAATGTCTTTTCAAGGTATAAACGGGAATACAACAGATAGTAGAAACAGATTTTAAACTCCAGAAAAGTTAGACACCCAATTCCTTAATGAACAAGACCTACTGAACCTTTCTGGGATAAATATTTCCTTAGCAATTTGGATTGATTTTAAATAAAGTCAGAATTATAAAAAATTTGGTTAGAATTATTTGCTCCAGCTTGTCTACAGCATTGCTGGAGAATCTGTAACTAAAACAAAGAAGAATCCTGTTAAGTCCTTGATATGTCCTTCAGGAGTCTTGGGAAAACCTTAATCCAAATTTCATTTTAAAAATAAGATTCTTTAGGGAATGTGTAACTGAATATTCCTATTATCAATTAGAAGAGTAGTCAGACATATCTCTGTTGATCTTCAGGAAACAGACATTTTTGATTAAGATATCAGTGGTATCTCACTGACAGTGTCTCTTGGAGGAGCTGGCGTCTGGATCCTGCCACAAAACATGTTTTATTTTAGTCAAATTGTTTAAATAGTGCTTTCATTATATTATTAATTTGCCATGGAACTTTCAAGATGATTGGACAGAAATTTCTTTGAAAACAGATCTGCATGTGATTAGATCATGAAAATGTTTAATCACCTGTAGGTGTTTTCAATTCAAACTGTGCTAGAATCTGGCCATAATTGTTACATGATTCTCCATGAGGTATAATTGGAGCTCTGTACTGAAGCTGACTGAAACCATTTGAGAACTACAGTAAATTATTAACAAAGCAAGGAGCTGCCAAAGAGCACATAAACCAGGTTGGCCACAGAGGCAAATCCTTGGGCTTTGGAGATGGCCATGCTTGTCAGCTGAGTCCCATGAGTCATATATTTTTAATGGAAATGCAAAATTCTTTTGTGTACGGGGTCAGGAAAGTGTCGTTTCTGCCTATCTTATTTTCAAGTAACATCTTTTCTAATAAAAGATATTTTGCTTTAACAAGAGAAGCATTTTTAGAAGAGAGAGCAAATATTTTTAGTAGGCAAGTCGGTATTTTCTGTTTCCTTATCTTTTTCATGGGTAAATATATATGAGCAACTGCAGCTGCTCTGTGTATTGTAAATACAGTTTTATTCTTATAAAATATCCAATCACAACAAAATTCAGGTTTGTAATTTGCTTTTAAGCCTTTGAAAGATAGCAAGAGTTTATTTCTAATTTGTAATTAATTAAATAATATTATAATTTATTTTGTCTAAATTTATAAACTCTGGATCCAGAACCTGGCTCGGGACTATCTTCAGCTTCTTCTCTGTCAAATTAAAGTCAAAATGCTGGATGGAAGAGCAATGATTTAAGATAGGTAATTTTACCCATAAAATTTTGCAAAACTTCTAAACCAAATATATTCTGTACTAACTCACTGTTGAAAGTTTTAAAGATTGTCACAAAATTATAGCCATGTGATGAAGCTACTGATAGGAAAGTGAAAAATTGTATTCAACTCTTACCATAGAGCTTTGTTTCTCTTCCTTCTAAAATTTTAAACAGTTATGGAGATATGACACATTTACAGCAAACAAGCTTGGCACAGAGATAAAGTCAGCCCTAGAGGCAAGTATATATTGCTGTTTATGTTGCACTAAATCTATGAAAGCAAATATGTTTGGAGCCTTTTTGATGATTAATGCTTCTTGCCCTTCTCCATTAGAACAGTGCTGCATAGCTGAAGGAGAGTGGTATTCACTTACTGTAGAGAATATGCAAAAAGTATACACCTAATCAGGCATATACCATCTTGGGAGAAGCAGCAAAATAGGCACTTAAGGAAGATGCCTTCTTCCTAAATCCAAGAAATATATGGAATATGAGATGAGGAGTGGATTCTTTTAGATCTACTTGCAAGCAAAGTAAGCTTTTTCATAACTGCAACCTTTTTGTTTAATGAGCAGAATAGGAAGACCAAGGACCTGAAGCTCTTTTATGAAGGCATGTCCAGTAAAATACTATATATAGGTCTGATTATTGAGGAGTAAAGGTCAGACTTTGCACTAACTTCTGGCTTTCCTCCCAAAGCTAAAAATACAACCAGCCCCAAGTGACAGAATAGATTTTCAATCATGATACTCATTTATGTCTTCTGAGCCTTTGATATTTTCTTCAAATCAATAAATCTTTTAGTACCTTAACAGTAGAGAACAAAAAGTGTGTTTACTGGAAAATAGTTGTGTTCAAATGTTTAGTTAAAAGTGGCAATCAGATACATTGAAACTAGCATCAAGATAACACACATGCAGGAGCATGAGTCTATTTCTCTGCAGACTGACCTTCCTAACTTCACTTAACATTACAGGTAATTTAGGATATGGCAGAATGACTCTAATGACACATAGGTACTGTTACAGTTCGTGACAAGTTTTCAGTAGAGGACATAGCTAACAATTAATGACTGCCTAGCCCTTGCCCACTAGGAACTTCTGCCAGCGAATATTCTTAATGTATAATGCAAAATTCTACAGAAACATTTTTTTTTTCAAATTTGGCAGTACTGTTTATGAAAGATTTGTTAATAATTTTGACTGCAGAAGTTCTCACGTACTGTATTATCCACTTGTTCAAAGATTATTGTATAAAATTATCTCCATGTTCCATAGGTATGGTTATGTGACTAAGAAACCATTTTTTAACTAAAAATGGCACTTCAAAAATTGTGAAGATGTGACTAGCAATTCAAAATATACTATTTTGAGGAAAAATAGATCTAAAAAATATAAAATAATTTTACATATTCTAATTTCTAATCATATCCACTTTAGTGATCCCACAAATCAGAACCTTCATACAATATTATCTTACAGTTCCCCAGATGGAGAGTTCTCTCTGGACTTCAAGAAAAAAATGTGCAATTCCTTGCTGTTCATCAGGGGAACTAATTGATAACTTGTGTGTTAGGAGCAGCTCACATCTATTTATTCCCTTCTAAATGGTACCATGGCTTTAGCTACTCTTACGTCTGTTTGTATAAAGGGAATCTGTGGACTTAAAGAGGCTGCCCTTCTATTCATATATAACCTGAAGCTTCTATAAAAGAGGAGATTTTCCATGGTACTCCCAAAAATGGTAGACATGGAAAGAACTTACTTCTCAATTTTTCAATTATTTTCATTTTTTTAGTTAAATTGTTGCAGCAGGAAAGAATACACCAGTCTGAACAGTAATGACAGTGCATAATGTAATGCAGGTATATTTAATCATCATTGAGACACTGATGAGGAGGTAGATGGAAATAACCATTGACTTGCTATTAATACTATTGCAAAGGATAAAAATAATCCTGTGAATTTATAAAAAGCATTTGAAGGGATGGGAAAGCTAACTGAAAAGCAGATTTAAGAAGGTATTTCAGTTGCAACAGGAATGTTAAGGCTGAAAGTACTTTGATGCCACCAGTGACAGGACTCAAGTAAATGGCAGAAAGCTGAGTCAGGAGAGGTTTAGGTTGGATATCAGAAGAAGGTTTCTCACCCAGAGGGTGGTTGGGCACTGGAACAGGCTCCCCAGGGAAATGGTTACAGGACCAACCCTGGCAGAGTTCAGGCAGCATTCGGACAATACTTTTGGGAACATAGTGGGCCTCTTGGTATGTCCTGCACAGGGCCAGGAGTTGAACTCAATGATGCTGATGGCTCCCTTCCAACTCAGCTTATTCTCTGATTCTGTGATTCTATGAGGTCCAACCTGCTTCTATTGAAGAGACTCATACCAAATAAACTGTTTACTAAACTTTCATAATTTCAACTTAAACAAAATGAGGTGGTTTGGATCAACTGCTTGAAAGGCTGCTCCAGAATTTGATTATTGCTATGATTATGTACATTCATTTAATTTTCAGATGATGTGTTTACCTGAGCTGTTAATAACCATTCCTTTTGCTGCTGATGTTGACTTTGGCTCAAATATTTCTTCTCTCATGACCATTGTGCTTCCATATAGGGCTTGTCTGCTTTCTTAACCTAAGGCTAAGGATACATAACACCTTTTCTTAGCAAGATAAGCCTCTCATTCTCTTGCCTACATTTCTCTGCATCTATGCCGATTTCTGTTTAATTTTCTTGAACTAGGATGTCCAGAATAGTATTTAACATTTCAGATGAAGTGTCAACAGTGCCTTACAAGTGAAATAAATTTTAGGATCTCATTTGTCTTTTATACAGCTTGTTTCCTAGTTAGCGGCTAGATTTGAGTGTCACCATCTTTAGTTATGTTGGAAGGTATTATACATCCTGGACAACTTGAGCAAATCTACTTTATGGAACTAGAAGTTCCTCCAAGGTTACAAAATCATTTCCGAACACCATTATTCCATAGATTAGTATTGCACCAGTATACGTTTGTGAATAGTTCCCCAGAGCCATTTAGACACCTACCTAACTGGGGTTTTACTAATCATAGAACTCCTCTGTACACTGTCATATCTTCTTCACTGATCAATGCAGGAAGCTTCATAAATGTAGATAACATATTTTTCAGACATTTTGTAATTAGCATTGCAAGATGAGCTATCATAATTGCTTCCTTGACAGTAGTTTCTCATAACTTATAATGTCTTGATATATAATGCATATCCTGTAATGCATTTCAACTAATCTGTAACTATTACAGTCAATCATCTTGAAACAGTGTCATAGTGTGAGCTGCTTTTAAGTCTATAATAAGTGTTCTGTTTCAAAAATGTGTTGTATTACGCTTGGTAGGATTGTTTTACAACCAGGCCTGCATAAACCCTGTGGGTATAAATTGAAGCAATCAAAGACTAATGCAAAATTTACACTTTTCTGCTGTTAGTGGAATATGACTGATGTCAACAACTGTGTTACAAAATGAAAGTTTTACGTTTGCCTAGAAAGCAGTTGAGTTCTGACAACTGTTAATATTATCATTTAAGGAATAATCCATACTGCCTTCACAAACAAAAGGTAATCACATTGTAGGAACAAATGATACACAGCTGAGGCAAAACTTAAGCTGGACTTTTGGATATTGCCAAAGAAATGCTCAGTGCTGGCAAAAGAAATTGACCCTGTGTAATCTATTTGACAGGGTAATTAGGACTAGCTGTTTCTGAAAATATATCTGTAACCATAAACAGCTTGTCAGTGATACCAAGAGCCTTGTAGTCAGTCTGCTTTAAGTGCTTATTCTTGACCCCAGGTTTCCTGCTTACACGATGAGATACGTGTCTCTCTAGTGATCTGGAATAGGGAGGAGAATTGAGTTAATATTAGCCAGCCAAAAATCAGTTTAATTTTAGTTCACTATGGTTTCAGAGTCACATAATCATCTGTATTTGCATAAAGAAAGGAGTTGAATCAAGTGGAAATGAGCTGCCCAAGACTAGCCAGGACTGCTTCTGTTTGCAGAAGTTTTGGCTTATATTGATGTAAAACTTCTGCAAAATTTAGCCTTTAGCTGCACTGCCCAAAACTTCATATAGATAGTGGCTGATATTTGAAACTGTTAACACTGTAAAAGTATACATAAAGAAGATACTTCTAAAGATGAGACATTATTACCTACTAGCAATTTCTAAACATATACTCATGTATAATGATTGTATGCATTTGTGAGTAAATTTGGCCACTAGGTATTCCCATGCTTTGTCAGTATATACGAATAATAGCTCATGGATACAGGCAACCTGAAGCTTCTCTCATCCTTCTTTCACTGTCACCAGTCTGCCTACTCTTGAGTGCCTGCAATTTGTACTAGCTGACCCTGGGTACTTGTTTCATTCATCTGTATCTAGAATCCTTCCTCCACTTTCAAATGTAGTAGAGACAAACAGAATATCTAAGAGTGGCCCTGGCACCTTGCAGTACAAAACAGAGATGAAAACATATTTTAGAGAAAGCAAAAATAACATTGGGTTGAAAAAATGGAAATCTAGGCTAGGGTGTGGAGGCAATAGCATGAAATAAAAGTGTTAACTAGGGAACAAAAGTCCTGATAAAAAATGTTTACAGTCTCCTTTTGTGTATGTGTGCGCGTCTGTCTTACAGACACCTCTCTCCCTCTTAGCCCTGCAGCACCAGCTTAATCAGTGGCTCCCTCAATCATCATTTTTTCTCTGAAAATTCCCACCAACCTAGCACCTTGTCAGCTTTAGCTGGTGTAGCAATTGTAGCCATGGGGTTTCTCAATTTGCTATACAAAGTAGTTCTGAGCACTGAGATAAATCACGGTGATAAGATGCAGGCTGCTGCTCTTCAGTAGCATCTCATTGATGGAGCTGCTCCAGCATAAGAGCAAAGGTTAAACAGTTAGAAAAAAAATGTTAGAGAAATATGTTTCTCCCAGCTTTGTGATTGGCTTATTTTTAGGTTTAGGCAGAAAAATAAGTCATTTCCGTTCCAGATAAGTTACTTTACTTCATATTATAACAACAACGTTACAACTACTTTCAATGACTTTATTCTTTCTCACACAATATCTGCTGTCTTTATCTTGAAATAAAAATTAATATATCTGAATTGGATAGTTATTTTTCGTTATCCTTCATTTGATGAGAAAATAATTGGCCTTACCATGTTTTTGTACAACACTGAAATAAAATAAAGTCCATTTACATTAATTTTCTTGTGGCAAGAATTTCATTCTTTTGTTCAGTATTGTGGTGGACTTTGTAAACCTTCCCCCAAGCATGCCTCTAATTGCTTTCTGTTGTAAATATTTTTAGTTTTATTTGAAGATGTTATAACAAATAGTCTGTATATAAAATTAAGTAATCTTCTGGTTAATAATAACTTTTTACAATAGCTCTTTTAACACCAGTATATATTAAAAGAAGTCTAGTGCAAATGTGGCATTTCAGTTGTTAGCATGATTGAGTATGTGTTTTTACTGAAGGAGTATAATAATCAGCAAGAAAATTTATAAATACATAGTAGTTTGGTGTCTGATTTTCTTCAGCTTCTGTAGCTAAATAATTGAGGTTCAGACACCTAATTTCCATTTTAGTAATTTAATTCCTCCTCCAGTATGCTTTTGGAGTTGTATTTAGATATCAGTCTAGGTGTGAAGGTTGACACTGACAGGTAGATGCAAAATGAGATTTTCTTCCATCATTCAGCACTAATGGTTTCTGAGTAGATATATTGACAGCCTAAAAGATTTATAAATGTTAGTTTAATTTACTAACTCTACTAGAATGGATTTTTAAAAATCTTATAGTGTTGTTCTCTTTCTTCACAGGCTTTTATAGATAATGAATATGTAAACTGAGACAGATATAGTCCATAAAAAGTGCAAAGTATTATTTAGAAGCAGCAGCTACCAGATGCAAGCAGCTAATGGTGATGGAATTAAAAACCTTTCCTGCTGAAAAAAAATAGTTGTCTGGCTAGACTTCATCCATGATCTGTACTTTAGGGAACTAAAAGTGACTGCTTTGGTAAAAGGTATTTGTATATTTTAACCATATTACAAAACAAGTATTTAGCACATACTTATTACTTTCTCAAATATTGTAATCAAAACAAGGTAATGCAAAGATATAGTTACAGGAGAACATACATTGGAAGGCAATTCCTATATGTACAAAACTGAACAGAAAAGATTGTTACGTATGCGATATGAAGTCATTGTGTAATGCAACTCTCCCAGAGTTACTGCAAGTCTGAGCTGTTGCAGTTTTAGACAGAAAAACTAACAGTGCAACTTTTTCCACATAAAACTACTTTTTTTTTTTCTTCCTACTACACTGGGAGCTATTTAAATTTAGGCTCTAATTGAGGCAGTCAGTCATGGGTCAAAAGCAATGTAGTCCCTTTCTTGATCTGTGGAAGCCAAAGCATTGGTACGGAGGTAGAACATGCTACTGCATAGCTGTATCTCATCCCAAAATACAGGAAAAGGTTTCAATCAAGATACGGATCTGCCTAGAAAGTCAGTAGTAATAGCAAATAAATTTTAGAAATGTTTTCAAGCCAAGTTCTGCTGTGGCTTAAACGCGTAGAGTTCAAAGAGAGAAGCCAAGTTGCACATTCCAGTTTACACTGTAGTTACAGAGATGCTAAGTTGTGGTGAGCCTGCACCATGTCCCACATTCCATGGGACGGGCTGCTGTTGGCACCCCAACCACCACTAGGCTGGCAGGCAACTCCTTTTAGCCATGCCAGTATCTTTTGGATATAAACTCATTTTTCTGTTGCTAAGCACTCAGCAGAGCTCATACTCATGTAAGTCATGACTGTTTGATTCTGGCATTTTAAATAATCCCCTGAGACATGAAGCAATGTCAAAATAATCCAAAATAATATTTTGATAAGAAGAAGGTAGAGCACTTCTATATTTCTACGTAAAATGACTCAGCACAAAAAAAAAAATGCTAGTTTATCAACAACCAGAGCAGTAGGCTTTTCTGTTATTGCATAAAACAGAAAGAGAAAATAATAACAAATTAAAGGAGCAGAATCCTAAAATTTAATAAAATTACTGTTGGTAGTAGTGTCTGGAAGCACTGTCTCCGAAACTATGTGTTGTGAGTTTTCCCAAGCCATGCTTTCCCATCTGTGTGATGTTAAACACAGTCAAGATTTAAGCAGCTGGAACCAAAATACTTTCATATCTACTGAACAGCTGGACAAAGTATTCTTGGCTATCACAATAATATTTTAAAAACCCTCAACCTCTAGTATAAGCAGGAAAAATATTAATGTTTTCACAGTCTGAATTCCTTCCCATTTCAAAACAAAACTGTTAAATGGCAAAGGCAAAGAGCTGCTGAAGGGTTAAACAGAACTAAAGGATGGAAACATAAAGTCACACATGTTTATGTGTATTCAGCTCAAACCATCTGCTGTTCATATGTGGAAGTTAGTAAATATGATATTGCATCATAGCAGAAGTTATTAGGGGCAAGATAATGACTGTTCAAGATCAACCTGTTAGAAGAGGACCAAGCTGTATAACAGATAAGGAAAAAATAATCCACAGTATATTTAAGAATTTGAGACAACAGAAGGATACAAGACCAGACGGGCGAATTTACCAGTTAATTGCCATTCACTGAACTGTCATTATTTAATTGTAATGAGATGTTCAGGCAAACTTAGCTATCTACATCATTCATGAAAATGCCACTTTTATTGAATAACATCTAAGTTTTAGGGACTTTACTCTGAGTCCTTTTCTCTGAGGTACTAATTTTAACTCTTAAAATTACCTGTACAAGTAACAGGGAAGTAATTTTAAAGTTTTAGCTAGTACCTTATAATTTGTACCAGCATATATTGGATTTTGAGAGGATAAGTACTGTTATTAATACGAATATTTTATTTCCTAACATGTCTCCAACATTTCTAGGAGAAGGACCCATATATACTTTTGTTCTAAAATTCTTCTTTCAGCCAAAGTTTAGGACTTAGTCTGGCACCTGGAAAACTATCAAGAAAATTATTTCTGACTCCATCTCATCAAACAGATGAGAAAACTTATTAGTGTAACTGATCTGCAAGATAATTTTCATTTCTTTTTTCAGTGGAAGGGAAAAGATTGGAGGACAAGGTACATTGCATGTGCCACCACCGTTGCTTTTCAGTAGCATGACCAGTTTTCTCACATTGGCAGAATGCACAGATGTTATGCTGCCCCTTAGGGAACTTTCTGTCTGTAATAGAGGCAAAATTTCAATATATCTTGACTGTGCAGAAGATTATCCTGGTGTTTCCTGAGGGTGTGAATAAAGCTGAATATTTCTGGCAGATGAAGTTGCAAAGGGAAAATTATAAATAATGATATATTAAATAGTGCTGGACAACTTGAAACAATCCTGTGTGATTCAGAAAAAGAATGTAGACAGTTATTCACATTTTTTATCTTACTGCAAGACAATTGCAGATATGCAGTGTTGTGCTCCAATGCAGGCATAAAAGTATGAAGAGTTCAGAACTAGAAGGAATTAGACATAATTGAATGTTTACTATAAAAATATACATATGTCCTTCTCTGCGTTAAATACCATGTCAGCCCATAAAATTAGGTACCTGCCTAAGCCATTTGAAGGGAATATTTTGACTTCACACCCACAGCATTCTAAGAAACTAGGAAGAATTCTGCCTCCGTCTTGTGAAAAGAAATACACATTGGATGATAGAAGTCCAAAGCATCCTAGCTGTAAACTGGAACAGAGCCCATACACTGGACTGGACTGGAGCTCTGACAGTAACACTTTATTTATAACTGATAAATCAGTGATATTTACTCTTCATGTGGGTGAGAAATATAGGCAACAACAAAACAGAAAAAAACATAACTTTCGACTTTTGTTTCAGGTGAAAGGATAGTATTAATGAAATAGAAAGAGTACAAATACCCTTTAGCAAAGTATTGTATTCCTGCCTTCATTTCCTCACCTCCTGAGTATTGTGTCAAGACATAACCCATATGACATTTCCGTAGGAACAGATCTGAAGATCACAGTCTAGTAAAAAATTAGTCCTCAAGTGTTATGTACTATTCTTTGCATTTCTGATGTTGTAAACTATTAGATAAAGTTATCTCTATTGTATTTTATGAGGTATTTCTAAATATTCCCTTTATTTAAATTTTAATAGATCTTCATAATTTTCACTAACTATATATGCACATATGTTGCTTTAGACTACATATATTAATTTAGACTGTTCAAGCAACACAGCTCCTTATTTTCTAATATATAGGTTTCTAGTGCTAGTTTTTGGCTTCTGTCAACTTTTATACCAACTTCAATATTTTATAGTATCCTTTCAACTGCAAACATATTCCAAAAGTGTAGTTCAGACAGACAATAAATGGAAATAAAGATCCACCCCACCCATCCCCATCACCTCGCCAGTTAGTATAACTTTAGTCTACGCTTTGGGCAGCATATACTGCTCTTGGTGTTCTGACATACTTTGACTTCAAATGTTGTATACCACTGTCATTAAAAGACATAAATACACATTACCAACAAGTCAGATAAACAGGTCAAAGTAATGGAGCTTTCTTGCGTGCTAGTATCTGTTTCTGGGCTTATGCAACTCAAGGACTCTCATAGTTCTGCTACTTAAAGCCTCCTGTTTTAGGAAAGCACTACACGCAAAATTCAATCGTAGTTCCACATCTGTAATGTCACTGAAAGGAGCAGGACTTCAGTCTTTGTCAAAGCATGGCACAGAATAGCACTTCAGATATCATTTGTGGTGGTAACAAATTAAAACAAGACGTATTTTACATAGCAACAAAACTCATGAGAGTAATATGAACTGAGCATTTATACTATCATCAGTGTCATCCAATGGCAGAACTTTTTAAGAATAAAATCTATATAACATAGTCTAAAATACTGATGATTAAAAACCTTGCCATGACAATTATTGTTGTAAAATGCAATTTAGCAACAAGTGAATGCCAGCAAGTGCCTAAGTAGGGTTTTTACTACATGTATTTTACTACTGCTTAAAGGAAGCCTCATGGACAAATAATATCATTTTCAGATTCTTTAGGGAGGAATTACCATGAAAGCATTTCTATGGTCTATTGTATCACCCTTCAAATATTTCTTTAATGGGAGTTTAAACAAGGTAAAATAAAAAGCTACAAAGTGTTTCATTAAATTAATATTAATTTGTAATAGCAAATTCCAGCAAAGCGTAGAAATTGAGTTGGGCATGCTAGCATGCTAACATGAGTAATGGATGGATTAGCAGAATATATTCTGAGCTGGATCTGGCTTGGTTTTTTACTTTGCAGACACACTTTAATCTTGATTAATGCTTACCTTGGTTTAGGCAATAGGCTTTGGCAAGGAAGAGAGAGGAATTTCTTTTCTTTCCCATTGACTTTTACAGACATCTCAATCTGTAATGCTTGCTAGACTTCCCTTTAAGCCTGAGAACTGCTGGCTTGCAGAATATGTAGTGTTCCTACTCTTTTTTTCTCATGTAAGATTGATTTCTCCTTTCATCCACATCTTTGTTTCCCTTGCTAGTTATGATTTAGTGAAGTTATTCTCTCTGCTCTCCTTGGGTGTCAAATGGCAGCACAGGGTTGAAAGGGAGTTTCAGAAGTCCATTGCAGTAGGAGCGCAAGATTAGCCAGAACACACAGTAAACGTGAACATGGGAAGAGTAATATTGTACTACTTGAAAGGTACATAGACTTGCATTTTCTGATGGGAAATAATGTGTTTCTTCCAAATGGTATGTATACTCATTCCAGAGTCATCCTGCACTTGAGCCTTCTGACTTCAGAGTTGCTCAAGAAAAGAGAACAGCCTGAGTTTTACAGTGAGAGAATTTTCTCCCCTACCAGAACTGTTTCCCTAGTTGAGGGATGTGAATTTGGACATGTTATTTAAACTGCACAGCACACGTAAAATCTATTAAAATCAGTATTTTGCTCCAGTCTCAGGTACGCTAACATAATAAAACTGAAGGAAACCCAAACACACAGTGCAACTACAAAATATAGTCTGTCTAAAAGAAGCTAATGTAAAACCTTTTGGAAAGGAGAATGCTAATGGAAAATTTCTGATGTTTAATAAAGATAGTCCAAATTTATACTTTCCCCTTCAGAAGAAATGAAAACAAATATTTAGACCTGTATCAGACCAATGCATATGGAATTATTTTAGTTTTCTCAGCCACTGTCATTTTGGGTGGTTTAGGGTTTTTTGAAACATTTGTACAGTACTTTGCCAGTTGAAAGAATTACTACATTGTAAGGTTTCATGGGAGTTGAAGTACAATCAGACAACCCAGCAAATACAAGGAGGGGATAAATAAACTACAACTTACACCTGGCACTGTAGAAGTTTAGTATTTCCCATTTAAAAGACAGCTTTTGCCCCTCAAAAATATTTTTATTTTTTACTTTTATTTTATTCTTTTTCCAAGAAAAAGTAAAAAGTTTTCCTTAGATAACTTCATAAAAATTCTACATTAATCAAAAATGTAGATGAATTAAATTTCATTTCTCTCAAATAAAAATATTTCTGTAATAACTTTCAGCCAGTCCCTAGCCTAGTTTGGAATCTCAAAAGAGAGATACAAAGCAATTGTGACATTGGTTTTGAAAATGCACAGCAGGGGTATGAAATCTTGTCTCACATTTGCACAGATCAAGAGTAACTCATTCAAGATTTGTGCTAATGAAAGGAAAATCAAGCTTATCATTTGGACGCTGAAATTAATTTCAAAAGACCTTGAACTGAATTAAATTTTCTGCTGCGTAGACACCAGTAGACTTGATTTGATATCACTTTGCCCTGAGGCACAAAGTGACTTGCTTCTGAGTTAAGGGAGCACTACAGTTTCCTTATATACAGATTTATAGGGAGATATGGAATGTGTTGTAAAAATAAGCAAAGAGATCAGAGTAAGCACATAGAGTTTTAGGCCGAAATTCAGATCCTCTGCTGATCAACATGACACAATGGCGTGCAGTGAGGGTGTGGCCACAATCCTGACTCAGAGAGTGAGCCTCACCAGGCTGTGGTGCTGCACCAAAAATGGGGAGGGCTTTACCCACCTTTCTCTGCCTTTGTTGAAGTCAATGCCAGATGTAAGTAGAAATGAAATATGAGGCACGAACTCCTAACTACAGGTTTTTCAAAAGTAGAAAAAAGCGAGGGCGGGAATACAAATTTAACTTGAAATTACATGTTTGCATGGATGGATTTTTTTCCTAAATTTTTTTTTGAAATCTTCATTAATTTCTCATATTCACAAGGGACTTAGTAAATACTTCAGTTATTCCACTGTCATTTCAGATATCTGCACAAAGGCTAAGATTTTAATTGTAATGTCTAAATAATATAAAGATAAAAAAAGTAATACACAAAGTACAAATTACTGACATATTCAGCCAGACACTTAAGTCAATGGGAATTCTCACAAGCTAAAAAATTGTCATCTGTTTAAGTGTCCAGCTGAATCACAGCCAATGGGCTTCATTATACTCTTTATTGGTTTTATCACTTTGACCTTTACTGCACAGTAAATTTTGCCCTTCTTGTGGTATTTATAACATGTTCTATGCTATACTTTCAAAGGAGATTACCACAGATTTATCTACTGCAATTTGAAAAGGATGAGCTTACAGTAGATTGTAATGGTTGCACCCCACAGAAAAATGCATATTGTGTATATTAAAAAATTATTACCGTAAAATAAATAGACCATTTAAAAATTGTCAGAAATTACATGAATAGAATGTAATTTACACATTTTAATTTCTTGCAGCAAAGGTGACTCAAACAGTACATAAAATCGTACGACTCATTAAATCTTAGAAAAATAAAATATTTTATTTAAGATTTATTTAAGAAAATAAATATAAATATTTATAAGAAAATAAAAATAATTTTTTTTTTTATAACAGATTTATTTAAGAAAATAAATCTGGAGTTCATCTACCAAACTTTAATGTTACAATGAAGCTACAATGTGAAGTTTTGACTGTTATTTTCTACACTCATGTTTCTTATTATTATTTTACTGTTCTTTTTTTTTTTTGACTGTTCAGTCTTGCATATCATGAATAAATTATTCAAGAGTACATATAGAGTATTTAACTATTGCCTATTAGGACCAGTTTCCCTAAGATAGATCTGTAACCTGTAGAAGATAATTCAAAACACTTGAAGTTAAGTTTTGTTCCCAGTTCCTCATCATAAATGCCCTCTTGTCTTATTATGATGAATAACTTACTGATTCTATGCAACACTCTCACAAAGTTAGAGCTTTGGAAGAAAAAATTCAATCTAAAAATTCAAGGTGAACAATGCAGCTGTAAACAGGACAATTACACAATAAAGGGTGTCAGATGATCTTGACCTTTGATTACAGTGCTTTATGTGTAGAACACATCTGGTTTTATATACAAGCATGTGTGTGTGTGTTTGCTGTGTATATTTTCAGTATCTGTAAGTTCAAGGGCACTGTACAGGTAAAACACTGAAGCCCTTAAAATTGCCAGGCACCAATTTACATGAGTCAAGTAGTTACGTGTAAGTCACACATCCCTACTTTTTATGAAGTTCAATAGAAGCAACAAATCTAAAATGGAGATGCTTAGAAAATACTAGTAAGCATTGCTCAGTTGCTAAGGGTCATCAGTTTAGCAAGCTGAAAGATAACCAATGTCTAGAATTATTAAACTTCCAAATCAACAAGGCCTAAATGCAGCAAATAGATTATTATGAGAGAAATATGCTTTGACTTATATTTGACAGGTTTCTGCTAAAGGATATTTTCAAGACTGGATACATGATGACTTAGCATCAACATTTTTTATTCTTGATAATTAGCCAGGATTTCCTTACAATTTAGCCCATTTAAAACAGAACAAAATTATAAGCATAATTCATTTCTCATACAGATACCTAAACAAATTATTAAAGTTGTCTTAAGAACCAGCACATTGAACACACACTTTGACAAGAGTGGGCTGTGGCTGTGAACACTGCATCATTTAATATTATGAATTCCATTTTGCACTGTGCCTGAAGCACGTTATGTCTTAAGCAAGTTACTGTAAGGCATTTGAAACAGATGTCCAAGGAAGGCTAATGGACTGTTACAGAAAACTGAAAGTCAAGATGGCAAACAAAAGACCTTAAACTCAGAGTCTTATTAATTCATTTTCCTACAGAAAGGTTTATGAGTGGGCTGAATGTGCCGTTGCCCGCAAGAGTATATGAGGCAGACCACAGTCTTTCTCTCAGCAGCAACCAAATTTTCATCTTCCAGGAAACAGTAGAAAATATATTCCAGGAAAAATTGTATTTGCAAAAATATTCATTTGGGTTTTAAGTGATTTTGCCCCAGAAAATCCTCTGCATCTGTATTTCTCCATTTCCTCTGTTGTCCAAGTAGTAAATCAGAAGTCAAAACTGTGTGTGTTGTGTAGTAAATTTGACAAGAGATGCTAAGGGATCTGCAGCCTAATAGGATCTCTGAGGAAGCATGCATATGTGATAGAAAGGAAAAGCAGCAGGCAGAGCATCTCCTGGAGGAGAGAATGAGTCAATAGCTGCAGAGTTTGCAGAGACAGGACTTTGGAATCACACATTTTGCTTATGTGGATTGAGCCTGGATGTGTGCTCTGAACTAGATGCCATCCAGAAGCAGTTGATAAGAGAAGCACAATTTTTCAACTTGAAAAACAAAGCTGGCAAAATAAAATCATGATAAGCAAGCTGAAAGTCTATGTGAAGAATTTCAAAAGTCCAGCCCTTTTAGGAAGGATACCTTTCTAAACCCACCTCCATTTAGTGTTTAGCACATGAAAACTTCATTCTTGTGTCTGTTAATGTTCTGTTTCAATTGCTACTTAACATTGACTTCTTTTTTTCCCCCTGTAGAATTTGCATTTCTCCCTAAGCAAAAGCAATGCTTTGCTAGTAAACTGTTTAGATTTAGATACTCAGCTTGGAAAATCCAACTCACTCCATGGAATTGCTTACTGTTTTTCTATCAAAAACACCCCTATCTAAAGATGTTCTGGGTTACATTTAGACTGTTTTGCCTGAAGCAAATTAGGCAAATACCTTCCATCCTGCCCATTAAAGGAGGAGGGTTACAGCACACACACACGCACACACCCACACAGACAGGAAGTCACATAAGTATTTAAGTAAGCATTCAGTCCTCAGCCGTGTCCTAGGGCCAAAGTCCAGCAACTTGTGGGAGGGCACCATGCCAGCCTAACAGATGGACATACATATGGGTAGTCAGGACATCATGTGAAGCCATCAAGTATGGATACTAAGGGCATGATTCCAACATAAGAACATGAGCTTTCTGTGAAGGTTAGGGATGTTAAGCTGGATTTACTTTCAAAAATAAAAAATAAATTTCACTGCCATGTCCAGGAACAGTTACACTCTTAGTCAATCAGGTGGAGTTGTTAGTAGATAAAAAGAGCTTTTATTCTAAAAGAATTATTGCAAAGGAAAGTTTTAACATTTCACAAGGGAGATTTCATTCTGACAGATAAATATGTATTATTTGTGGGGAGATGTAGTTAATGATAATGATTTTGCACTGGCAGTGCTTTCACCCTGCATCACCATCTGGCCTGTGCCTTTTTCCTAAAGGAGACAGGAAACTGCTATTTGAGCAGTGAATGCAGCCCAGACAGGCTGCACATTCTCCAGCAACCATTATTGAGAGGGTCAGTGTTGGGAACCGCTGCTCTTTGCTGATGAGGAGAGAATGAGAAAAACAAAGGCACAGCACCTCCACACACATTGCCCTGGAGGTACTGACTTAGCACTGCTGATGCATCTGAATGGAAAACAGGCAGCGAATCCCACAGCCATCTGCTCCTATGTCCATCAGCAGGAGAGAGGAAGAGGTTAGGAATCATGCTTTGTGAATTTAATCCTCTGCTACACCACCATTACAAAAGGATGTGCCAAAACATGCTCAAATGGGATCCCATGGAATCATTGAATCATAGAATATGCTGTGTTGGAAGGGACCCATCAGGATCATCAAATTCAATTGAGCTTTGGCCACACAAAATGTCTCCCTACAGTGACAAGTAGTGTCTCTGTATTCTTCCAATGTCACCTGGCCTTGCTTCCACTGGGATCCCACCTCTTACTAAGATCAGAACATCAAAATCTGACAAAATCATGAACAGCTTTGAAATTTTACCAATTGACTAAGGAGAGCACATGAAGTTTTAATCCCAGTTACAGGGAGGGCAGAGGCAGCATTTTGGTTTACGGAGCGAAGTTGGGACAGGAAGCACTGAATTCCTCCTTGATTGAAATGAGATATTCAGAAGTAACATTAGAACTTTATGAAGATGAATATTACATATGTGGTTTTGTTGGATAAAAGGACTTGTCTCTTTCTTCCAGTCTTGACTTAAAAACATAAAGAGAGGAAGAACCAGTGCTTCCTCTGATCCTCTGTATCCAGAGGGTACAGCTTAAATAATCTGCTTTTAGCTTCCAGACATTTAGGTTCTTTTTGCTAGACTCAACAGCTGCTTAGTATTCAGCACTCCTTCCATGAAGTTACTGATTGCAATGCAAGTCACTTCTCAAACCACTTTTCCCTAAACAGCAAGGATTGACATCTTTAAGATTCACACCATTCACACCATGAAGAATGCTATTCCTCTGGTCATTTTTGTCCCCCTTCCCATTTTTCAATGGACTTTAAGAATTCAGATGCCAGAAAATGTATGCAGCGATCCAGTTTTAGTCCCCTAAGTGCTAGATATGTAGGGAAAGGTTGACTTCTTATTCTATTTCTTTATGCAGGCTACGTTCACCATTCTTACATATTATCCTATTATTTCTTTTGTGAGACAGTACATTCCAGGATATAGCTATCTTTTTTCGTTTCAGCCGACATGCCCTGATTCTGTAACTGTCTGACTAAATTTACCATTTCATAATGCATTTTTTGCATTTAATGTCCCACTTACAGAATAATTTAAATGCTTCTATTTTGACTCATTAGCATATCATTAGCCACTTCACAACTGGTTTATGAAGCATCCATGCATTTCAGAGAAGTATTTTATATTTTCTTCAGATCTTTTCAAGACAAATTAATGGTACTGTGGTCATTTCAGTGGACTTTCACTAGAAACTGGCACTGAATTGTGATCCTCCATTAATGACTTTTTGAAAGCTCTCAGAGAATTTGTAAACCATGTAATGAGCTTTTTATAAGTACGGCGCTATTAGTTTATTAGAATATTGCATAAAAATCAGTAACTACCTTACAAATGCATACGTCTGTAATGACTACTTGGTTGGGTTTTTATACAAAGAATATAATCATCAAATGAGATTTCTTGTGCATTAATAATGTCTGCATTACCACACTGAGTGAAATTAATTACACTCCTGTCAGGTATTCTTTATTAAATTAATCTTACATCACAGGTTTCCTTATTTTTCTTACAACTGATGTCAGGCTCACTGCCATACAGTCATTTCATTGCCACTATACCTTTTATGGATGCTGGCACAATCATAGAATCATAGAAAGGCTTGGATTGGAAAGGACCTTAAAGATCATCTCCTTCCAACCCCCTTGACATGAGTAGAGACACCTTCCACTATACCAGATTGCTCAGAGCCTCATCCAGCATGGCCTTGAACACTCACAGGGATGGGGCATCTACAGCTTCTCTGGGCAACCTGTTACAGAACCTCAGTACCCTCGTAGTAAGGAATTTCTTCCTATTACTGGAGTTATTTTTTCGCTTCATTTATTCACTAATGAGTATTCACTTACTCTCATTAGTCTCCTTAGTTGTCACATTCCTCTCTTCACTTGAGGTATTTCATACCTCTCTGTTTCCACAGATGTGTATTTACTTTCTCCATTCTCCATTCACTATATAGCTTTCAAGCCCTGTTTGTTACCCTTGCTTTTGCACTCAGTGCAGATGGACTTGCTAAGATCTTCAGCACCTTTGAATTGTTACTCTTTAGTTATTTAACATTCTCATAAAGAATTGCAATTTTTCATTCATATATTTGTCTGACTTCTCCTTCCCAATTATTTCTGCTTACATTTTTCTCAACCATAAAAAATTACCTGTTTAGAAGGACCACTATTTTACTGCTTGAGATTGTTCTTCGTTTGTCTAAGCTGATTGCAATCAGGTTATGAAAACCACCCCTAGGGCAGCCATGAACTTCTAGTCCAGTAAGTAATTCATATTTATCAGTTCTAATGAGAACTTAAATTAAAAATACATTCTATTTGGCTTGGAGATTGTGCACCAGGAAACAGGTTCTTTTTCTTTTTACAAGAAGTTTAATATTTTACTGGTGTATTAGACAAATCTTCAGTATATAGACCTCCCACCACCTTTATTAATATGCATTCAAAATCCCATGATTTTTTGTTACGAAGAACTCCCAAATCCACTAGTTTGTTTGTCCTGGGAGGTTACATTCATTTGTTTTATGATCCGAGTAGCTTGACTACTTCCGTCAGCTTTCAGGGTGGACTTTCTCACTGAAGAGGGTTTCCACATCATTGTGCCTGTTACCAAGACCTTATGATAGCTACTGCATACAAGAAGAATCCATCATTTTGTGTCTGGTCATTCTTGCCCTTTAGATACATTTTGCTGGATTACAGTAAAGCACTGTAATGCGCACAATGACTTTACATATGGCCCTGTATACGATGACACAATTTATTTTTTTTCTACAAGTTTGGGGTTGTGTATTTCAAGCTATTCATGATCAATTCACTTATAAAATATCAGGAAGGATATGTTTCCATGAATATGATTTTCAAAGGGTGTGATTTCCGTAAGAAAGGCACCTGTATTTAGAAAATGGTACTCTTTCCACTTGGCCAATGGAACTGAATGTACGTTGCACTTGTGAAAGTTTGCACAAATGACATCATTTCCCTTTTGCCTCAAGGAACCTGCTGTTGATCTGTTTTTGTATATCACCCTTCACAGTGTATGGCCATTTAATGCCTTTTTTTTGATATCTTTTAAGAACTGTCTCACAAAAAAGACCCCTTAATCTCCCTGAAAAGGCACAGTGTCAGTGAGAACAGAATCTGGATCACTCTTTTACTTCATAGTGTATTCTGGACCAATACCTTGAATGAATTAAACAAATTGCTAAAATGGAGTTCCCGGGGGGTTTTGTGGATTTCATTTTGTGGTTTGGTGTTGGTTTTGTTTAGGTTTTTTCTGTTCTGTTCTACATTAGAAGACAATTCAGCTAGTTCTTAAAATAGTTCATGTAGTTTAATTTGGGGAAATAAATGAGGTTACTTTCACAAAAAAAGTCTTAGTCTGCACATTTTCTGCAAGATGGGCAATATTCAACAAACCTGAGATCCCTTTTCTCATGAACATAATAAGACATTTCTTAGTTGAATACCCAGAGGTGCATAGCTTCTAATGAGGGTTCAGAAAAGAATATCTAGGAGGAAAAAAGAACTAGAGAGGTGGAAATAAAGAAAGATTGAAGGGGAAAAAGTAAAGAAAAAAGGCATCTTCAATTTTAGCACGTGTAATTAAATACTTCCTAACTCTTGGCCAACTAGGTAAAAATAAGAAATTAGAACCATTATTTCTCACCTCATTGTTTTTGCAAACATTTATTTTTAAGGTATCTTTAAATTTGAAATTATCCCAAAATGTTTATAAACAGACATTAAAATTCTGTAATTCTTTATTTTTCTGTTAAAAAATGTGAGAAAAAATGTATCCTAATAATGTTTGTCACCTTGAGCTGTACCTTTGGTATTTGTTTGGTGCAATGCTTTAAATAAGCTTACTGAAAATGTGAATGAAAAAAAAATCAAAGCATTTTCACCATGAAATCCAGTTGTTTCAAAACTATTCTAATTGCACATAATTCTGCTGAATTAATGCAATTCCTGCAATGACCTTCCCTAATTAAAAATTCTCTGTCTTGATGAAGACTGAAAAATTATTGAAAATTGCTTAAACTAATTTAAATGCCTGTTAGTACCACTAAAAATGTTGTGCTGCATTATTATTATTTGAGCCAAGTTATGTTTTTTTCACCCACCTCTTCAATTTCAGAAATTAATCTGATCTCTCATCACTGCCCTTCTCAGGGGGTACTGACCTACGTCCAATGACACTGGCCATTGGTAATTTTTTATTGCTGTCCCACACTGGGATGCTCTATGTTTTAAGATATTACATTCTGAGTTCTCTTTTATTAATAGACAGAAAACTCTAGTCAAATATATCCACTTTCTAGTATCTAAAAAAAAAAATCTCTTCTTTTAAAATGTGTTCAGTTCAAGTGTATCACACAGTTGAGCAAACTGGATTTACTATTCACTGTTAATCCTGAAAATTACTTCTTAATATATTTTCAGTAAAATACATATTTAAAAATATTTTTCTCACAGAAATGATGTGCAGTGTAGAAAAAAAATCATTTTTTAATATTGTCCTTTAAAAATAATAAATAATTAATTTTAAAAATTTCTCAGTGAAATATTTCAGTTTCTTTCTAAAATAGTAGTTTGCAATGTTTCCCTGTTAAAATCTTCATCTTATGAAATTCATCAAGTGTAGTATATCTTGCATTCACTATAACTATACTGCAAGTGTATATATACTATATATATATACATACATATATATACTATATATACATATATATACTATATATATATACTATACTGCAAGTATTTATACTAAGCAAACAAGATGAGAAGCATTGAATTTGCTTAATTCACATAGTCTGTAACACATACAACACAAAAGAATGAAAGATCTTCTTCAGTTATTCGACAATTGACTTTCAAAGGGTTTACAGGCTTAATAATTTAGTTCTTTTCATAGATGTAGCCCTTGGTGCAATCTGCCCTGATCTTCCATGTTTGACTTCTCAGCATCAGGTAATACACTGTGTGCAGTGCACTCAGAAACTTTACATAGGTGCAAGGAACCGGGCCCAAAATGTTCAACTGCTTATTAAGAGACAGAAATATCCCCATTAACAAGTCAGAGACATTGCTTTTCAGAAGTAACACTATTTGCTATACAAAACGTGTAAGAGATTTCAGACTAATTTAGGGCCTGAACGATTCCAAGTAACACTGATGTTTGAACATACCATCTTTGCAAACTGCCAGTAATGAGAACCCATCCAGAAACAATTTCAGACCCAGCTTTCACCCCACTATGCATGTACAAGATTGTATCTCTGAGAAATATCGGCTTGAGTGTTCGAGACTGACTGTCAGAACCAGGCCTCCTGACTTCAGTCTGCGCTCTAGATAAATCCCCTCTGACAAAACTCAAATGTAGTTTTAAGGTGAGCTGAGACAGAAAGAAAAAAGCCTATCTAGCAATTTCTGGCCCAGCTGTGGTTTCAATAGAATTATTCTACAGGCAGCCTGGAACCGAAACAAATCTTTACTCTCCACGTACAGTTTTCATTATTTTTCACTCTATGCTTTTTTATTGGTCTTTTCTTTATAAATGTATCACTGCTTGTTTATTTTTTATTTAATTTCATTTTTCTTTCCTTGCCAAGTATTTAATTGCTCTATATCTTCTGCACATGTTTATATATGCTTAAACAACAAAGCAGGAAACTGTCCTCCCAAACAAAATGTTTTCAGCATTACAATTAATCACCATAGCCTATTAGTGTAGGTGTAGATATTATAATTAGGAGGTTAGCAATAATATTAGCAATGCAGTAGCCTAAGAAATGCTGGAATTAGCAGTTGAACATTATTTATCTGCCAATTTAATTATATTACAAATGGGATTAAAAGGAGAGCAAAAAAGATATTCATACATGCCAGTCCAGTAATGAACTTGTCCACAGACTCCAGAGGGCAATTTTTTTCTTAGTTTGTTACTATAAAAATTCTTCCCTCACCTTTAAACAGTGTAAGTTAATACCTTACAAAACCTAAATGGTCCTATAAATCAAATCTTAGTATCAGCAACCACTTCAGTGACAGAATGAATATTTTCTAAGAGGGTGGTGTAAAATGTCAAAGGAAGTAGGTGTCATTTAATCACTGTAAGGTCCCTAATAAATATCAGCCAAATACATTCTTCTTGTCTCTACCCATCCCCCTTAAAAATAGCTATTCAATTGAAAAGGGATATAATACATTTCAACCTACTATCTATTTTTAGTTGTTCTCTGCATTGAGTATTTCAGAATAGACAGTCACACAGATATAGGAAGTGTGTGAATTCCCCATCCTTGCCACTCACGGTGGCTCATTTTCAGTCAGATGGAATTGGAAAATGGTGGCATACAGACACAGCTCAGAAGATACAGGTAAAACATAAAGAGAATTGTATAACCCATTGCCCAAAGTTCTGTATGGAAATTTACGAGACAGTGTAATGCTGTGGAGCTGTTGTCTACTAATTCAATTGTGAAAATGGGATCAAGAGTTTCTTTGAGTTATCCTTAATTTCTTCATTCATTTTTAATGCTGGTTTGATTAAAACCCTTTTCTTTTTATGTCTCAGTCTTAACACCTTTAGAAGAAAGTAAAAAATAGGTTTGCAAAGGTATTTGATGCTAAAGGAGCCCTTTAGCATAAAGCGGCATTAAATTTTGCATGACTATTTTCAACATAACATTACAGGAATAGAGTTCTTAGCATGATTTTAGAAAGAAAGTAAACCTTTGCATTGTTGAAAAAAAATATTTCTTATTACATAATACATCGTTCCTGGCTTGCACTTGAATAGAAACAGAAGAAATTGGATTTTCAGTCCTTGATTGGTCATGGTGAGTCCCCATATCACAATACACATCATGCCTCATTATTTGACAAACTGGCTTTGCTTGAATATTCAATACACATCCCCAGTGCAATTGTCCCTAAATGCCAACTAAACATCACCTAACACAGTGTTTGCTCAGAGTGGACCTCAAAGTAGAGGTAAATAGGCTTCTGAATTTTAAGCATAAAAGAAAGGACTTTCTTCAGGGGTAAGTCACAAAAGCCACACAAAGCAGAGCAAATAATCCCTGGATACTGCTTTTCTTTCATTTTCCTTTTCTTTGTCTGTAACCTTTCAAGAATACAAAATGCTTTGCTATACTGGTCTCATTAATAAATTACAACCAGTCATTTTCAGGTGTCATTCTTCTGCACCATGCACAGTATTTGTGTTCTGAAACAAGTTTTTAAACATGTTTCTTACTAGAATCTTGACAACACATAGAAAAAAAAAAGGTTTTGGCTTACTTCCATTTCTTTTTTAAAGTTTGGCTGAAAGTAGCTACGGAACAACAGGGAATAAAGCCACAATTACCTCTCACACAAAGCTGTATCAAATATGAATATTCTCCTTGGGGCATTCCAGCAATGTGAAAGTGTTAGCAGCTGTGTGCAAGAGACAGCTTTATTTCACAAGATCTTGTATCCCCCTTCCCATCTCGCCTTCCAGGTAATTCCTCTACCACACAGTTCCTGTGACTCATCCTCACTCCATATTAGAAGCACATCTATGTCCTTTATCTGCCAGCATTTAATGCTAAAATGGATTATAAACAGCAGTTTAGGCCAGAGAACAAGACTTCCATTAACTGCATTTTGTATGGTCCTAAGGGACTTGTTACTACTTGTATGTTGGGCATGGTGAATAAAGCTCACTGTCTCAGCCTTCCTGAATGTCTGCACAAAGCGGGACAGTATTTCCTTTCCCAAGACTAGCACATGTATTTCATTTATTTAAATTCCCTTTATGTTCTGCCTGGACAAGTATTACACCTTTCCAAGACCTTCCCCAAGCTGAAAGAAGTAGAAAGCGCTGGGGCTTTTTGGCCATTAGGAAGGAAGAGAATATTGAATTTGTGAAGTTTAGGAGTTATTAGAAAGCCATGCTCTGGCTTCTCATCCCAAAGGTGAAGACTCCATGATGCACAGGCAAAGACAGAGAAGGTCTTCTGATCTTCCAGGTTAATTCTCCCTCAGATTAGCTCTCTTCTTTCCCCAGAGAAGTTCTTATTAACATTGGGCAATCCCCATAAGCCATGCTATGATGAAAGGACAAATAAGGCTATAAACATGGATGCAAGATAACAAAATGAGATTGGTTATGTTTTATTGCATAGTGTTCTTTGTATTTATGGAAGTCAACTCTTGCTTAAGTTTCTACTTAGTATAATAGTGAATACACTCTGACAATGTCACAGTAACTAGTCAAAAAATGAATCTATGAAAACAACATATCACTTCCTTACTAACAAAACAGGAACTATGTGGACTTTTCTGTGCCCAATTTCAGTAAAACAATGATAGAATTAAGACTAAGCTTAGTACACAATTGAATATGAAATATATAAAATTGCATTTCTACTATGATTGGTAGTTTTATGTTTATGCCTCTGAGAGAAGGCATTTTGAGCATTTGCTTTGATGACGAAGTCTGAATCATATTGAGGGAAGTGGAGGGTATTTATTTCCAAAATAAAAATAGTGATTATTTAATAAAAGTGCAAAGAATATCCAGCTTCTTTCTCTTGTCCCTGTATTACCATAAAATTGTGGTACTGCAGATGTGTTTCATTCAGAGCTGTCTTGCAAACAGCAAACAGGACTGTCTAGATCTGGAAATGGAGAGTATCTCTGCCTCTATTTTTTAACTGTCTTTGGTCTTGTTCTAGTAGGCAAGCTGTTGTTGGCTCCTCCTTTGTTTATATTTTGATTTATTCTTTGTCACCTTCAATTTTAAATGAGCAGAAGTGGCTATGGATTGTTTAGATACCTACACTGGACTACTTGTAGGTCCTAGAAGTAAAACATTATCACAATCCTAGGAAACTCTGGTATGAGGTCACCCTGCCCAGAAATTTCTATATGCGCACAGAGGACATGTTCAATATTTTTCTTTCTATAGACTTAGTCAGTTGTCTACAGCAGCTCTAGTAACAAAAAATTTCTGAGAAGTCATAAATTCTTTGGCACAGGGAGCCAAGATTGGTTCCAAAATATATTGAAACCAGTCTCAGCCCTATGAAGGCTGTCCTCAAATTTGTGCTGAGTGGGGGAGTCTAAATTTTTAAATGGTGAAATGCAGATAGCAACTGTCAAACCCACTCAGGGCAAGAGGGTTCCAGAGTCATCCTGTAGAACCAGGGTGAATTTTGAAAGGTCCTTGTTGTGTGAACCATGTCAATTCTGCAGAATTAGGACAATTACCTAAATGCCAGTGTCTCGTTTTTCAGAGATCTTTTGAGCTTGGCATATATAATAGCCTGTGAAGATTTTGTTCCCAGGAAGGCTGAATCAAATTACTTGTTTGGAATTTGTCATTTTTCAAAGTTTACTTGTCAGAGTATTTCATATGAGAATTTGGAATGTCTTCACTGTTATATTTAGTTGTATTGTGCCCTCCAAATTGCTTATAAATGGAAGTACTACAGTTCAAATAAATGAATGCAGTTGTATCTAAAAGACGCAGTCTAATCAAAATCTGCCCTAAAATCTTCCATACAAATTCATTGGAAAGTTAAATAGATTTTATGAACCAGATTAATTGACTTGATGTGCCGGCCTTGTACTGCTTTCTTGAAGCAAGTCAACTTTAAACACTATCCAGACAGATAGTTAAATAGGCTGTCCATCAGAATTGCTCAAATGGTGCAATATATCCTTATATAACCCTAATATACCCTAAGTCATTATTTCTTAAATATTTATTGTCACTTGTATGTGACTTGGCAGTTACTTGTTTCACACAAGGCTGTGTGGTCTTGTGAAATCATACTGTTGAATACATAACCACGGAACCATATATCATATCCACACAGCAAATAGGGGAGTGAAATCTGTTCTTCCCATATGGATATTTTTCCACTAATTTAACTAGATGAAACAGTGGGCTTTACAATGTCATAAATAAAAGAAAACAAATCCCTATAACCATGGAATTCAAGCTGACAAGAAAATATCCAGCTTGTCCTCTATCATCTCCAGCGATGATAACAAGAGAGTAAAACAGGTGTATTTCATGATTACTCCTCAATAGTAATCACGAGAAAATTCAGATATATTGCTGGATATTGAATTTATTAATTATAAAGGTATAATTTTCTGAGTTGTTCTCATTAAATCATCCACTTGCCCAGTGCTGTTAGCTAAGAAATGCAAATTCCAAAAACTACATTACCATTTTCGGAAGCATATCTTACTTTTGAAATATTCAGCATAGAGACAAAGCAGGAAAAGCATGCTAAGTGTAATGAAGAGCAGTGGGATGCCAGAGTGCAAATACTGAATAAGATTGTTTGTAAACAAGCTGCTTCTTATTATTTCTTTATTTCTATCAACTATAACAACTCAAAGCTTATCTTTTGAATTTGCCAATGTTACTTTGTACCCATCTCTTCTTTTTACCCTTCACACTAGGGTATTCCTTGCTATTTTGAATTTTGTATCTCCTTATTGTCACTTCAACAGAGCTAGATACTGATAAGTGTATAGCAGATAGCAGTGTCTGTAGTAAAGACAAACACTAACAGTGTCACTAACAGTTACTGTGACTGTCACTATATTTTGCTTAACTTGCAGCATTCCACTTTCAGTCATACAAAAAAAGTAAATATTACTTTCCTCTTAAAAAGCCCAGGTTTCTTGGAAAACTTCAGACTAATGAACTACAGTGGACTTACTAGCCTGGCTTATTTGGTCTTCAAATGATCTATGCTAAATTAAACCACATATGAACCTTTCCCCCTTTCCCATTTTTTGCTCCTGAAATATTTCTACATACAGCTTAAATTTTCAATCCCCTGCTCTTTTTGCCATGTTCTTAAGCTGTGGACTGTTAAACAACTTCTGCATCTCCCCAGAGATGCAAATCCCTATCTCCAGTACAAATGAGGTTTGTAGATTCTTGAGGGCGGAATGTTCTACACAAATGGGAGATCGTGTAATTACTTAGCACTGTGGGAAGCATTTCAAAAGCTGAAACACCCTTGCCTTCAAAAGCAGGAAAGTTTTTAAAGAAGTGTCGTCATCATCCTCCTTTACAAACACTGACAAACATTTGATCCACATAAGTTCAGTGTTATTCAAAGCCATGCACGCCTCACCCGAGCCCCAATTCCAGATACTGGGGGATACCTGCTCAGCCTAAAAATATTCCTGTCAAAACAGCCTATATAATTTCCTTCCAAGCAAATCAATAAATATAGTTTTGACTTTTTAAATTCAGTATGTATTTTATCTGTTAGCTGAAACCACAAAGATTATTCTAAATTCTCTCCAGCCCCTCTGTTTAACCAATCAATGTGCAATGGTTGGCCTGCAGCACTTCTATTTTTAGCTCTAATGGAACAGTCTTAAATTGCTTATTTTCTGTTTACTAAAGACATTGAGCTTGTAACCATGGAAACTGTGGCAAGTGCCACAGCTTAACTGTTTTATTAAATGGATGGAAGTTACAGCTGCAAAACTTGAAAGGCCAGCATGTCAATTTTATATATAACTCAAATTGCCATATATACCACATAATAGCAAGTACTACATTAAATATAAGAAGCCAGAATCTGATCTTGGTTATAATGATATAAATTGTACTATCTCTCTCCTCAGTGGAAACAAACAAACAAAAATATTCTTGCGCAATCCAGATCAGGATCTGGTTTTGTCAAATTGCACAGTCTGTCAAGTTTCACTGATTGCTGCATTTGAGTGCCAAAATTGCAGATGATGTAAATTAAACCAGTCCCTAGTTATCATGGAAAGACCCCATCTCACAGTTGTGTCTGCATGAAGCTTTTAGCACATTATTGTATTGCTTACAGCAATCAAATTATTTTTCGAACCACTGTGTTCTGTAACATTAATAAAAGGAATTAAATCAAAACTAATGACCTTGTCAACTGAAACTTCTAAAGCTACAGTGGAAGAATTAACATAAAGAACTCCTTAAATCTGTAATTAGGCTTTTAAACAAGAACATCCTGAGCACCAGAGGTGTTGAAAGTTTACACTGTCTATTACTTTCAGTATAGGCTGAGTATACTCCATATATGTGAAAACCAGGGTATTTTTAAATTCATGCTTTAAATTGTATATATAGCCTAAGTCAAACTTTTCTGAAAATTAATGAAAATTATTAGCACAGTTTAGAAGATTTTTGTGATGGAGTATAAACAAATAATAAATATAATTTTTAACACAAACCTAAACATTTGAGAGTCCCAAAAGACTGAGAGCTAAAATAAGAATAGTGGTATATTTACATCCATAAATACTTAATTCATGACTCATCCTATGTAATAGAACCAAATGCTTGAAGAATGTTTGACATTTAGAAGAATCAGATTCTGCTTTCTTCGCAAGGATTGTGGTTGGAACAGTGTTCACATTTCTACTTTTGGTGTTAAATGTCTCCATATTGCAAATCTGTCTATATAGGCACTTACAGTGAACAAAAAAAAAACCCAAAAAGTAAAATTGACATCTTAAAGGAGACACCTTTTGGTAAAGGTAAGACTCCAAGAAAATATGAACAGTGGTATTTCTTTCTATCGAAACATTCCTGTTTAAATTAAAGAATTATATGTTTGATGCTCAATTATTGAATTCAAAGAAATATACTTCACTGTCTGTTGGCATAACTAGAATTACTTAAGTGGAAAAAAAAAATGTTTCCTTCTATTTATATATTTCTTTCTCTTTTTTTAATCCATCTGCAGGATCTACCTTCATTTGCAACACCCACATAATCCCAGTGAAAAATCAAGAGGGAGTAGCAATGATGTTTATTATTAATTTTGAATATGTAACAGATGAAGAGAATGTGGCACCTCCTGAGAAGTGCAAGCCAATATTACCATCTAAACTTGTAAATCGTAAGTTAGTCAATGAAATTTCTCTGCTTATCTCTACTTTTATCTGGCAAAGTAATTAACATGGGCAATAAGGTTAGCAAAGGATGCAATTTTGTTGGTTGACTCGATTCAGATAGAATCCGAAATCATAAGACGCTGAATGTAGAAAACCTACTGCAAGATGTTGGTAAAATAATCTATCAGATCTTTGGTAGTACTAACAGCACAGATCTTGTGAATAGTACTAGGACATATAAATTCATAAAAACTAAAGCCTTTCACAGAAGTGCATTACCCTTGACAAAAATCAATTACAAATGGAAAGCTGAAAAACGGCATTGTGATATAGCGCAAATATTTCATCTTAGCCTATTCAAAATTGAATAGTTCTATATTATAAAATATAATTCATGGCATTTGATTAATAGTTGGTGAAATGTGATTAAATTAGACTAGAAAATATAAAAATCAGTTAAAACATAATTAAATATCCTTATTTTATCAAATTGAAGTACTTAGATTGACTTGAAGGATCGGGGACGGGGGTGTTGGATGTACAGGAAATACTTTTGCTTTCATTCCACTCTGGAACGTAAGTATTGTCAAAATTAGAAAACTCAACACAGAAGTCCACTTCTTATACAACTACACTGTGCAGCTTTCTGTCCCACTATCTGCAGAACATGTGCTCTTTTGCTGACCTTCATTCTGTGCAGCAGCAGCACATGATCCTTCTGCTTTGCATCGCCACTCTCGTAATCTACTCTTCCTACAAGATTTCCCAGAACACATCCCATTTGTACAAGCTCTTAGTAAAGCACAGCATGCTCTAATAGTGAACATTAACACTCACCGCTGGCTGAGCAACAGCAACAGTTGGAAAATACCTTTTCACAGTGAGATAAGCTTTAACATTAGTACAATAAAGGCACATAAGTATTCCAATTGTTAAATCAACACTTCAGCTTTCTCTAGTTAGGAGATAAAGACTGGTACAATTCTCACTGTGAGAAGCAAGGAGAGAACTTTCTTGATGCAAACACTACATGGTACCTAAAGTGTACATAGAACCCTACAATGACAGGGTGTATAAGAATGTGGCAAAGAAAATTTCCATTACTGGAAACTTGCAGTCTGCAAATAATTATTGTTCACCAAATATCACGTTTTTTAAAAGAGCCTTTGTAAATAGTCTTTACAGTACATATTCAAAATATTGTACTTTTATGCTTCCTTTTCTTACTCTGTTTTGCATTGGATTTGGGTTTTTTTGATAACCAATACAGCAGGTTTTTGTTGGGGTATTTTTGAGACACCAAGAAAACACTTTTTTTTTTCTGCTAATGATAGGGTTAAAATCCCATTAAGGCACATCAGCAAAAATAATAAAATTGCATCAGAAAAAAATGTATAACAAGCACATCAGGTAAACCCTACTTGTAGTCTGGTTTTATTTTAGTATAACATGATTTTGTGAGTTTGAAACATCCTATTTCCTCCATTTAAAAAGCAATTTTATAACATAGATAAAATTGTTCAGCTTGTCCATGCTTACTGTGGTTTCATTGACAAAATAGAAGGTAAAATATCAACTGGGGAGAAAAAACAGAGCCTCATGTCTTGAAAAAGAGCATTTTGTTCTGGTATCTGTGACATATCACTGTACATTTTCAAGTGTTATCACTCGCCATATTTTAAAGTGAAAAGCCACTAAAGAGGAAATGTGAAAAAAAAAAAAAATAAAACACTTTGTCAAAACATCCTTCGCTTGGTTTATGGTATTTACACCTGACATACACAGGGGATTTCCTTGCTGAGAGTTCTTGAAAAATTAATGGGTGGGCCTCCAAGCTCAGTTCATAACAGAGAGAGATCAAGGTGCAAAAGGAGGCAAAAAAAAGGTGACTTGAACCATTTTCCTGCTAGTGGGTACAGCCAGATGCCAGAAACTGGCAGAAACTAGACCAGGCCCATGGCTGCTCCGTCTTCTACCAAGTTGCTTATGGTTTCAGAGCAGACTGTTATGTGCGCCGGATGGCATGGGTGGTGATACAAAATACTCTACATAGCCAGAAATTCCTCTTGGCAAGAAAGAGGCCAAACTATGCAAAACATCCAGAAATAACTGCAAGATACCGTGTACAGTTCAATGGTGGTTTTAAATTAAAACAAACAGACAAAACCTTGAAATCTAGAAAAGGCACAGAGAGATCAATAATCTAGAAAAGAAGTCAAAAAAGGTGGATTGTTTACTAGTAAAAACATCTTTTTAAAAGTCATGTTTCCAGCATAAGGAAGGTACACAGCAGATTCTCCAGGATATAATTAATTTTTCATCATTGTACTCTATTTAGAGCAGGCAAACCAGGTGATCTCTTTTCACTGGATCACACACAAAACGGACAGTAATGGGTACTGGTTCAGGAAAAAAAAATGAAACAAAATCCTTTCAAATGCAGCAACCAATTTGGAGAATAAAAATAGAGAGGGAACCAGACACATAACAAGTGCAATACATCTCTGACAAACATCCAGGATAAGCAACAGCTAATGACAAAAGACAAAAGATTTCAGATTGTATTAACATCTACTACCCAGAAGCACACAGATCATGAGAGATTTCTTTCCAGAGCTCCTTAGATTGAGTTTTCTCATATTAGAATGCCTTTTCAACATGAGAGCAAATAAAAATGACTGAGTCAGGTTGCACAAGAGAAGTAAAAGTTATTAGGAAGCAAATAGATTGCAGCTATTTTCCTGACCCTAGAAAACAAGATAACTTTTCATACTCTCTCCTTCCTCTAATTGATTTATCAGGAATTGATTTATCAAGAATTGAATTTTTTCTAAAAGCATCTATTCTGCAAGCTGCAGCCAAGATTTGAACACTACCACTTACCATAGGGTTCCTCATGACAGAAATTGCCACTGAAGTGAGAGCTCAGTGGATTACAGCAGAATGCTAATAGCCTCAAGGTTGTGGATGGTTGTTGATCTCTGTATGGGTCATTCACTTAAGAGTTGGACTCAATGATCCTTCCGTTTCAGAATATTCTGTGATTCTGTAAAATCTAATACAATGTAATAAAAAAGCATTTCATGCCGTGAAGAAAAGAGGGATTCCAATCCGTTAAAGGGCTGAGAGCCCTCTGAACAAATTAAGACCTACGGAAGACAACATTTTTTAGGTTTAGCTCAGTGACCGCATTTAGCTCTGGATAGGCAAAAATTTAAAAATTTATCAGCTGGATACTGACAAATATTTTCAACAGTGTTTGTAAGCTCTCTAGTACAAGAATCCTGTCTTTTGTTATGTGCCAGGTTGATGGCTAACACAGTTAGGTTCTGATTCAGCACTGGGCTTGGCAGATGATGATAATAATAGATTATTAAAAAGAAAAGGTATGTTGTCAGGAGTTTGATGAGCACATTTGAGTATAAATAGAATTTTTTCAGTTTGGTGCCTATAAGACTTCCTGTCTTATATGCAGCAAATGGCTGAATAGGCTGTAATGTGAAAAGTGAAGATAGTGGTTTCACAACAGCAGCATAAAAGTTCTTTCAGTTGATCCTTTTCTTCCCCTAATTTTTTCTGGCAAGAATTTATCACCAGTTCTCACTGGCAGCTGGAACAGTGCTTGTATAACCAAACAGTGAAATTTTGGAAGATCCTAGCGTGCACTAACCCTGTAAATAGATACTAAATCACAGCCAACTGTTTTATCATTCTTTTCTATTTCATTGCTTTTGTTGTTTGCCGCAATTCTATTTTCCAGTGTATGCCAGTTCACTAGTAAAACTAAGGAAGCCTTTGTTCATACATAACTCTTTCCTTTTTTGAGGAAAAAAAGGTATAGCCCAGAATTTTGCCATATGTTTTTGTTTAAACTTACAATCAAACTTATTTAATACTACCCCTCCTCCATCTTTGTATTCAGAGACATGCGGAGATTTCTTCTGTACATACTTATTCCACAACTGGGTAGCATCCTCTTCTCCAGTGAGAATATACTGGTACAGTGTGCAGTTAAAGTGAGACTTGGAGAAACTGATTTCTTCTACAGATGCCCACTCATCATTCAATCTTCCTAAGCTTTGTCTCATTTCTATATATGAGAATTCTACTCATTCCTACTTCAATTCTTTTCTAATAAATTTGCTTGGTTTTTGTGTTGCTTTTTCTTAGATAATGTAAACATTTTATAATTCCAGAAATTAACATCTATACCCAAGGATAAATACACTTAATGACTTTACCCCACCTCATTTTACATGTGAAACACTTGAAGACATAAATACCTTCTTTGTAAATGAAACAGTATTTGTGTAGGGTATTGAAGTGTTAAGATTGATAGTTTTGAGCTACCTAAGCCCTAAAAATGGATTTTACTCATCTCTAACAGTTCTTATGGACTGTTCTCTCTTACACCTTCTAAGACACTAACATTTTCTTGATTGTCACTATAATGATAAAAAATGTATTCCCAAAAAATGTAGTTCATAAATTTTCATGAATCTAAGCATTTGCAAAGCTGTATAAAATTTTGAATTCCAACTGAAATAATACATAAATAATGTATATTTAGCAAGATACTCTTAGTAAAAGAGAACTCCTTCCTGTTAGACTCACCGTAAAAAGGAACAGAGAGCTTTGTGTAGATTTTCTACAATGAACTAAATTAAGAAAAGATGTGATTTTATACCACCTTAGCAAAAAAACTTCTTTGAACACAACGAATTAGAATCTAAATTTGTCTACTAGTAACAGTCGTTAACCAAAATAACATATGATTTCCCATTCAGTATATTGTACAAACTTCATTAAACTCCGTATTGTGAAGTTTTAAGCTATAACTTCTGTGTGTAAATATGTCTTTTAAATAAATTGTTGAGGAAAGGGACCCTTAGTATCAATTTCATTCCCAAATCTCTCAAACGTACCAATCTGGCATATTCATCCACTCCACCGTTTTATGAGGAATTTTTACAGCACCTTACAGAAGTAGTGGCATAAATTAATATTTGCTCATGGTAGCTGATTCTATTCCTCAAAGCGGTGATATACTTCACGTCTGTAAAACTAGTGACTACGAGATATCAAAATCAACCATGACACAGATTGAAGTCAGAAAATCAGCAGCCAATTCACAGACAGAAACCGGTAGATTTGAGGATAGTGACTTCAATATGAAGACTGTGGCTAGAATTTTTCTACACAAAAGAGACTATTTGTGGGATAGCAATGAGAAAACCTTTCAGAACTTAATTCTGAGTTGTCTTCATTTTCTGCCCCACCTAGATACTTTTTTACTGACCTCTAAGAGCTTTTTCTAACATTTACTTCATCCATGTCTAGATCAAAACTTTTATTAATCGGTAGGCCAAAATAGCTAGTTGGATGAGGTAACTTTATCACAAGTTTTATTCCTTTAATTTCATAACACTTCGACTAGCTAGAAGTACTAACCTATAAGCTAAATATTGGTTCCCAAACAGTGTTCATTACCTCATGGAAGAAAGCCCAGAAAGTTATTTGATTAAACATGTAAGTGCATTCTGCCAAAGAGGGATATTTGAGGATCGTCTTATCATTTTATCATTTCAAAATCTGTAAGCCTAATAAAGATACCCTGGAATAATTTCTTGGGTGTCTTCCTGTGAAGGAAATTGGAGGATCTGTTATGTGTCCAATAAATGGGTAGTTTTTGGATAAGGTTCAAACAAAATGAAGATGCTAACAATATTCTTAAAATGCCAAAACAATAATCAGAAAACCTTTGAAGCACCTTCTTCAGGGTGCTTACTCCTCAGCAAGTTTTCCTCTTTTCTGGCCTTAGCAAAGGAGTTACATCTGAGAAGAAGAGAACACTCCATACACTGATGTTGCAAACAAGCACAACTGCAATTTAAATCAGGCCTTTCTTTTCAGCCAAAGAGCTAGCTCAAAAACATGGTATTTGCTTTCCCCTGTGCAGAGCACTTGGCTATATAAGTAGGTAATGGCAGTTTAGTGAAAGGCAAGCATATATTTTTTGTCCTAAAAATATTAGGACTGCAACGTTGTCATGAAATACTACATACTGTTGGCTGCCTGCAATTTGCTTCATAGAATATGGCACATATAAGTAATAGTAACCCCCTGACTTTGCCCAAAATGTAATGAGAAATTTGTCCAGGATCTTATTTTTAGCTGCACAATTGGAAGGAAATTCATCTTCAGTGAGGACTAGTCAAGAAAAATTGTGTTTAGAAGGACAAAGGTTTTTATCTAGCCAACCAGCAACATAGTTCTGAAAGCCCTAGTGCCAATTACGTGTATTTGTCTCCAAGATAAATTACAGTAAATATTAGGCAAATTGAAAGAGTCTTGAACTCTTAGCAAAGGAATATGGCCAAACACCAATCACCAGTAAAAGACAGAAGAACATCTGCTCTTATCACCTTCCATGCTCCACAAACACCTTACTGCCTAAATTAACAGAACAGCCACTGAGATAAATAATTTTTCTTAGTCTTCTTCTACAGACAGAAATACAAGTAGCGTAGCTCTACTTCTCTTTCCTCATAATGGCTACTGTCGGGGCTCAGCTTAGAAAGGAAGTCTTCCTGGATTCCACAAACTGTAATTAGCTGTTTACATTACAGCCTCACCCAGCTAGGATCACAGAGCTATTTTGCTATATCTTGTACAAACATTCAATAAGAAAAGCAATCTCTGCTTAAAAAGATTGAAAATGAAAAAGAGGGAGTGACACAGCTTTCAATAGCTTTCAGTGGAGGCAACTTATGCATACCACACAAGTCTTCCAGTCATGTATTTTTATTAATTTTTATCAGGTCTCCTATCTATCTGTTCCTTTCAGGACATTTAAAACAGGGGGGGTTCTGTGAGGTAACTTGAAGGCTAGGATAATGATTTTCTGAAGTCATCCCACATTTTAATACATACCCTCAGGAAACTATAAAGGTAGTGAGTTTTGCTTCATTCTCTGATGGAGGAAAGAGACATGTCTCTATTATTCATAATAAGAATTAGCACAGAGAACTTAATACATCTGTGCACTTGCTAAATTGAATTATAGATTTTGACCTTGAAGAAGAAATAATCAAAACTATCAGGGTATCTCAAGCTTAGACAAAAATGACTCTAGTAGAAAGCAGAAAAAACTTTCAGTGGATTTGAAAAGCTTTTAGATGGATGTTGTTTACAAGAAATATGGTTTTTCATTTATAGTCTTCAACATGAAAATGTTTGCTTTAAGATAAGCAAACAAAATAGATCTATAGATAAAAATGAGGGAATTTACCTCCACCATGTCTTACTTCTCAAGCATAGAATCCTATCATTATTACTTGACTGTTTTAAGCATCGAGGCAAGTTGGGCATTTCAAAGACCTGAGAGCAACTGACAAGGACATATAATCTGAAGAGTTCTTGCCATGAAGACATGAAATAAGTGAGGCCTATCAGAAATATGAAACTAAGCTCATATTCTAAACAAGTGTCAGTGAATAAAGTCTATTCTTCTAATGGAAGTTATGAATTCTTCAACTTTTTAGTAAGTTTCATCCAAATAAAAATGTCATTGTCTAGCAAAAATCTATCACTAATTAGAAGTTCCATTTCATGCGAAATAGCATGTTAGTCTGTGTACACCTACTTTGTTTTTCTGTCTGGAACCTTAGCCAACTTTAAAACTTGATAATTGGAAATATATATTGATCTATGAAAAAAAAAGT
Source organism: Eulacestoma nigropectus (assembly GCA_013397775.1). Taxonomy (NCBI): domain Eukaryota; kingdom Metazoa; phylum Chordata; class Aves; order Passeriformes; genus Eulacestoma; species Eulacestoma nigropectus. The sequence continues at coordinate 1,819,923 of VZTE01001195.1, forward strand.
AGTAATTATCAAATATTTCTTAATTGAATAATTCTTAAATTTTCCAAATAAAAAGTCAACGTACTTTCAGAACAATTCTTCTGCATATTACATATATTATATGTGAATTTAAGCTACCTGAATTTGCTTCTAAAATGTGTGGAAATTTGATATTCTGCCTTCAAGCAAAAGCTTTTTGTAAATTTAGTTTAATTGTATTTCAGATGGTAACAACCTTTCAAGTGGCTCTTCTTCAGGTAAATCTATCTTCTAAAATTCTATCTACAAAAGTCCTTTTATTGCTTTGTTCTGGCTATATTATTTCAAGATCTCATTACATTTTATATATTTCTAGAAGAGTGCAAGTCATAACATGGCTCTTGCTCTCACTGTCTGAATATTTATTTCTGCAAAACTATAGATATAACAGGTAAACTATTAAATTTAGTATAATTATATGACATATAATATCCAAATTTAATGATACTTCTCATCTTATTATTACTGAAAGTTGCAGTATGCAGAGCATAAAAAACACTTCAATCAATATATGAGACAAAACACATTGCAGAAATTGATAGTGGTTTATGAATTCAGTGTTAAGACATAGAAAACATCTTCAGGCTTCCTGTCTCAGAGAAAAGCAATATTTTTTATCCTATGAAGTCTGGCAGCCAAGGTGATGAGAACTACTTGAGAGCTTGATTTAATAGATAGAATAAATTATTTTTTCCAGCTGACAAAAAACCCACCATCTTCTCACCAAAACAGCTAAATATTGTGCTAGGTAACAAATAATTTAGATATAATATTTTCTGTGATGCTTGTTATTGTATTTCATTGCAGTTATTTACTTTTTTCTTCTTTCCTACTTCTAATCATATTTAAGAAATAAAAATGGAAGAAGTAAAACCTCTTTCTGAGAGGACAAAAAAATTCTTTTTTCATACGCCTTTTTTACAAAAACACTTCAACTCCTGTAATTGTAATGAATAAGATATAATAAAATGACATCTCTGTCAAAAAGTGGGAGGAAAAACAGGTAAATGTACCAATTCATATTAACATTCAAGGATATAAACATTATGTCTTTTGAGGGAGACCCTTTTAACATTGTTCTGACTCAATTCACTGGTCGACCACACACAGCAGAGCCCTACAAACAGTCAGAGATTTCATTCCCTTCCTTTCATATTCTGACAGTCCTATGTGCAGATATCAAAGTTAAATCTTTCTCACTTACAAGGGATCATAAAGAAGATTTCTGGTTTCTTATACAAGAAGACATGTGCAAACTTAAATTTTAGAGAAAACTAAAAGAAGTGCCAAAATTAAAGGAGACCACACCAGAGGATAAAAAAAGAAGTGTATTCAGTGTCTGAGAATTATGAATTCTAGCTTCTAATGTTAATAATTGCATATGCCTTGCTTTTTCCTCCTGAAAATAAATTAAGATTCTTTAATGAACAGAGCAAGAAAATTATCCACTTAAGTATGCTTCAATACATTTTGAGGAAAAGAACTGAAAAAACCGTAATTGTCTCTCTTGATTATCTGTCCCAAGGCCTGCTGTGCCCAGACAGAAAATAAGGCATCATCACATGCCACAGTGTTTGCATAGAGTACATTCAAGTATTTGCTGCTATTTTAGACTGTCAGTGTTTAGGGATCCCATTTCTCAAAAGCAATTGTTTCCTTTAGTGTGTTGTATGAGTTGCTAGATGGTATTTCTAAGCCTTTGAGTGACAATTCAATAACTGTCTGTGTCTGTATTTCTGATAACCTAAATCCTGGCATTCTGTGACAGTAGACATTCAATTATAAGAAAATATTTCAGCAAAGGTCTGACTTGTGCTACTTTTGTGAAAGTAATTTTGCTTATTGTTTAGGGAATTTTCAGAACTAAACTGTTACTGAATTAGTCTGTGCTCTGGAGGACAGTCTGTCATAATTGACCTATCTCACCTGCCCTTGTTAAGGAAATCTGTTTAGAATAGGTTGGTCATTGTGGATATACATGTTGTATTCTTTAATATTATATATTGAAAAAGCAACGTATGTTTCATGTTATAGCCAGACCAGTCATTCACCATTCTAAAACTATCCAAGACCTAATTTTCTTCAATACAGTTAACAGGTTGTACAGGAACATGAGCAGCTCACTTTGGTTCAGCTCTCAGCCTAGGAGAAGTGGTACATCGCAGCAGGAAACAGTTCTGACAGCTTCTACACTCACTTAGATAACCTTCTGCAAACTCTTCGTGCACTTGAGCTCCTTTGACTTGATTTTTGAAAGTTAAAATCTAGAGAAGGTTGAGACAAATAGACTAAATCTAGCTGCCAGCTAGGGAGCCTGAGACCAGCTAGTATTTCTCTTGCTTTTGCTTTCACATCTTGGGGTCTGGATAACTGCCTTGCATCAGCATGAAAATAACAATACTACTAGTGGTGCTACAAAAACTGGCTGAGGAATTCTTTGAGGAGCCATCACAGCTTTTCAGCTGCTATCTTTTAGGATTACCCTTCTGCAGCGCTTGGGATAGGATTGCAGGACTCCCATTGACATGGGCTAAACAGACTTTGGGAGATAACATATAGCATCTACCACTACCCAGAGACCACTAAAGAAATTATAGTGAAGGTAAGAATCTCTCAGTTGCTGGCGTTTCTCTGACTTTGCCACTGTGTCTTGTATGTAAATATACATTTTCATCACTAGAAATTTGGGGAACACCTTCACTGTATCAAGGCAATATTCAGGCCAAATATAATTTCCCTGCCTTTTTATGGAATGTTTGCACAGAACAGACACAAGAATCACTAGCCATGCAAGTGTATTGGGTTACAAAAGAAATCCTTGTTCCAGTAATTTTGCTGGAATACCCCATTTTGTATTGATGGGGCAGGAAATTTGCAACCATGGTTGTAGCTGTTGGTAAGGTCTTTTGGGAAATAATTTTCATTCTTCCTTTTTTTTTTCCCCGACACAAAATTCCATATGGTTGTGTTTAGTGTTTAAGAATAGCAATTTTCCATTAATGTTAGCACTTCTTACTTCAATACTTATGGAATAACAAGGATATTAATTTTTCTTATCAAGACGGGATTTTTCCATTCATTTTTTTTCCAAAACTATTAATCAAAACATGTTCTTTCAATGAATTCTAAGTCTTCTTCTTTGATCTCCCAAAATATGAGACAGAATTTAAAAAGGCTTCTAGAACACAAGAAAAGTCAACTTGAATTTGAGTCTTTGGGGATAATTCTATCTGCAAACAGTTTAGAAGAGGCCTATATCATCTACAGTGTATTTTTGGACTGAGTTCTACTATTTAGAACAGCTAACAGCTGAGATGCCACAGAGAGTAAGTGCAACCAACAGATTAGCTCATTTGCAAATTACTTATTCAGTAAAGCAAGGTTTGAAAGGAGGAGGTGGACTGTAAGTCTGGAATTGTGATTCAGACTCCACTGCTTTCCTCAATTGCTCTTAGGAAGACACAATCATACAAATCTCTGACTCAGCATTAAGAAGAATTTGGCAATCTAGTCTTTAATAAAACATAAGGATTTTAATGTAACATTATCTCTGGATTCATAGTAAATAGCTGGTTGCATCTCAAATGTGTTTGAGTACTGTAAGCCAAGATAAATCTGCTCTGACATCATACCTGCACAAAGCAGGGGTTGTCCATTTCCAAACAAAGGACTTCACCCCATATGCAGTATGCCAGGAAAGCTTCCACTGACACTTTTAGTCTATACTGGGACAGCAGGCCTGAGGCCTGAATGCATTTTGCTTCATGACAAATTGTACTATTACACTTCCTTGCTCAGCTCAGCTCAGTAAACTACATAAATTCTGAATGGGCCTCCTGATAACTTTAGCTGCAGGAGAGAGATGAATGTCCAACACACCATGTAGCTCATTACGGTTCACTGAAGAATAATAGCAATACTCCTTCTCTTAGGAATATTCAAATTAAAAATCAGGAAATAGAGTTTTAACTTTGAGACTGTTTATTACAGGCTATAAAAGAATAGCAAAAAGCTGCTCTTCTAAGTTTTCTATTTCATGCCCAAAAGTCTTAGCAAGAAGCAAAATTCTCACTGAGTATTCTTTCCAGCTGAACTGCAGTTAGACAGCTAAATCAGTAATGCAGTATAACGTGGTCATATTAACGTGGTGAGGCAGAAAAGACCATCTGCAGCACCATAAATATGACTAAAATAGAGTGCCAAAAAAAAGCCTTTCACAGTGTCTAATTCCAGAAATCCTTATGAATGGTATTTTTAAGAATTTCAGTGTAATTGATAAAAAAGAGAATTATAGTATTAGTCTCACTTTGGATGCAATAAGCTTTCAAAATTGATTTATAAGCTGCTTTACAGCTCAATTCTATATGCATTTAAAAATAATAATTTTTTTTTTACATTCTTCACTAATTTCAGCCATGAGCAGTTGTAGTGTTCAAGCATACTTAGTAAGTTAGAAGAAGTACACACATTCCCAAGGTGCACTCTGCTGAATATCATTGTGTAGACTGAAAATTGGCACCTCTAGCTGCTGTTTTATAGATGCATGACTCTGGTTTATGTAACAGAGATTTCTGTCTATTGTCCTGTTGTGTGTATATGCCTAGAGTAATAAATTCAATGCTAAATATTTGGAATTCCACAAACTTTTTCAAAAATTGTCAAGGACAAAAAAGATCGTTACATGGATTTATATTTTAAAGCAGGGAAAAAAAGGTGGAAATAAATCACCAGATTTCTAAATACTTGGATGTTATCAGTAGAGTCTCACGGGTTCTATATTTTATAGTACATTTTCAATTACTTGGATAAAAAAGGTTCCAACAATGAGGTGAGAAAGTTTGCATATGTCAAAAAATTATTCAGACTACTACACAAGATTCACAGACTTATGCAAGGATGCTGAGTGGTCAAGAGATAAAATAGCAAAAGAAATTTTTTACAGACATAATATTAGAGACTAAATTATATATTACCAATCAACAACAAAATCTGTCAGCTGTTGTAAAAATAACTTAAATTAGCACAGTTAGAAAAATAATTCAAAAATGCAATGAAATATTGGCAATTACAAGGAAGAGAACTAAGATTAAAACAAAAAGCCATTATGTCACTGCATTGATCCCTAATTCTGGGAGTAGCTCAGGCCACTGTCAAAAAGGATTACATTACAAATAAAAAGTAACTGAGAAGAGTGAGAAGGATGTTCAGAGGTACACGATACAGTTACACAAGCATTCTTCAGCTTGCAGAAGAGGTATACAAAGAGCAGTTCAAGAGATGTATGAAAAACTGTAAACATATTGAGACTACAAAAAGGGAGTAATTATTAGCTATTTTTTATAGGCACTAGCACCCTCCCCAAGGCAACAAGTGCATAGCAAGTAAGGGGAAGTACTTTTTCACAAACATATGCTAAAACTATGGAATTCTTTCCTATAGAATGCTTTGCAGATCAAACTAAAACCATTTTTAAAAAGCACTGAGACAAATTCATAGAAGAAAGGTACACCAAACGTTCAGTTTGTGATTTGAACAAACAATCTCTAGCTCAGGAAGTTTCTGAAATTCAGATAGCCAGAAACTGAGTAAATTTACTCAGAGAAACAACACAATGTAGTGACTCTTAATCTCCTTCACATATCCACTACTGGAAATTATCAAGGTCCAGCTGTGTGCTAGATGGACCTTTAGTGTCATCTAGTCCAGCAACTTTAGCTCTTAGACAGATTTTCCTGAGCAGGGAAAATTCAATTAGGATTCAAAATACAATTCCATATTCAATACTAAATATATTGGACATTCATATTAAAACATTAAATGATTAAGCTAGGTCATCAATTGCTCTACAATTACCATCGGCCATAGGCATAAAAGAAAGACTATTTCAGTATGGAATGATAGATTTCAATGCTAATTATTAATAAATGTTAGGTAGCTACAAATGCTGGCAATTTAAACTGGCTGAAAAAAAATTTAAATCTTATCCCAAACAGAACTTCTTATCCCTGCGAGAGAGAAAAAGAAGATAGTTTGACATGTTCTCCAAGAAATCATTTAACTATTGATTCACTGTTGAAAAGACTTATGTAGCAAAGTGATGAGAAACACAAAGTTATTAAATAAGTCCGACTGTTTATACAATGACACCTGATCACTTCAATTATTTAAATTATTTTATTTTGTTAAACTTTCTTTAGCATTTCTTTTTCTAAACTGTTTGATATGTTTTCTGTACATCTGACATCCCTGTGCCTCTATCTGTGAGTTGTATTACACAAAACCTTACAATATTTGTTATTTAGGTTTGGTTTTTTAGAAGGATATTTTGTAAATTTTGCAATTCTTCCTCTATAGTTTCTTTGTAGGCACCATATTATACTCTTCCTCTCAGCTATTGGTATTTCTTACTAACACAAAGTGTTAGTTCTCCACACGCTCAGGATAGTCTACCCTGCTATTCAACATACCAAGCCCAACTCAGCCCAACCCATGCAAATGTGGATAATAACTGCACTGTATAGGTGCAACTGAGGCTTGAGAGCTATGTCACTCTTTTTTCTTCTGCTTTGCTCCTTTACTTTTCACTTTAAACTCATTAAAATTGTTTTATCTAATCATCGCATGTCAGTATTGGAAAAGATTGTAGCGAAACTAATATACAACTAATTTTTCTTTCCCAAGCAATTGGCACTGGTATCTTCCTGTTTAATTTGTAGCCAGTAAATGCATGTATCAGCAGTACTTTTATAAGCACATGGAGTTCCACTAATAATAAGATCCACAAATATCTATTTCAGGATTACAACTACCAAGCAAAGTATTTACACATGTCCTGGCAGTCTTTTATAGATACGTAGATTTTTAGTTTAGAAAGGACTGTCTGAACCTCATAGCTTTTAAAATAGGCTGTAGAATTAATGCTGCTATTCCCATTCGAAGCTCAAAAACTTAGGTCTGACTGAATTATGAAGTCTTTTAACACCCCAACTATAACAAACTTGGAGTTATGTTATATTTGTATATTTATGTATTCCATTACTAAGCATTGTAATTTATTAGGAATAGCTATTAACATGTACTGAAAAGTGGAAAAAAGCTGATTTTAATGACCAGACACTAAAGTGTAATATTTTCTTCTGTTTCTATGTATCTACATGTAGGCAGACTTTTTGGGTTCCGGCTACCTGGACTGAGACTTCTAACATACAGAAAGCAGTCCTTACCCCAGGAAGACCCCGATGCAGTGATAATCGATTCATCTAAGCACAGCGATGATTCAGTGGCAATGAAGCACTTTAAATCACCTACAAAAGAAAGCTGTAGTCCTTCAGAAGTGGATGATACAAAAGCACTGATTCAACACAGTAAATGTTCACCTTTGGTTAATGTATCTGGACCTCTTGATCACTCATCACCTAAGCAGCAATGGGACAGACTTTACCCTGACATGATACAGACAAGCAATCCACTCACCCATTCCAGATCAAAGGAAAGTATTTGTAGTATACGGAGAGCGTCCTCAGTACATGACATAGAAGGCTTTAATGTCCATCCCAAGAACATTTTTAGGGACCGTCACGCAAGTGAAGGTATGGTAGAAAGTCAATCACGGTTCTTTAATGTTCTAAAAAAGGAATTATTTCAATTTTTCATAGTAATAGTCATCACTTTGCAAGCAAATGTAAATATAGTCAGCTAAATATAACGACTCAAAGGTGCAATGAAAATATTAAGGGCCCAAATATGCCAGGCTTATGTACACTAAATATTGTTTTTCATTTCCAAGGAGACTAATGGAATCATGATGTTGATCTTCTCTATAGGGGTATAGCAAATGTTGCGGCCAGCATTCCTAAAGCTAATATTGCTGTTTGGGGGGGGGGGAAAGTCAGGTGATCAAATTATAATTGCATGCACCATTCTCTCCTATACTTATATATATCAGATTGTCTTTGACTGTATGAAATCCTACTTCAGAGACTGATAAGTTTATTTTTCGTAAATCTGTAATGTGCAGATTGTACATGCGCTGATCCAACATTGAGACATGCTTTTTTCTTTCATGCTGAAGAAAACATCCTCAGCAACTCCATTGACATGCTTTGTGTAATGAATAGCGACATATTTAGTGAAATGGTGAAATGCTTAGTGTAAACTTCATTTCAGTGTGATTTTCTACTTGTGCTAGTATATTCATGCAACTAGCAAAAGTTACAAAGATGTTTCCCCTCTCTTCATTTTCACTGTCTCTCCTAAATCCATGGGGTGTAGTCCACAATTTCTTCTTGAAGACAAGGAGTTTAAGAAACTTAGGAAAGAGCTTAGCAAACAGAGGTTTGAAAGCCTTGTGAACTGAGAGGTCCCTTTGAAAGTCGCTTTCGAAGAAAAGTGCCACATATACAATGCTTTCACAGCTACTGATGATCTAATGATTTGCATTACACACCTTTATATTTAGGCCAGATGACAAGGAAAGTATGGTAATATTATAAGATTCCAGAAACATACGTCATGAAAGACTGTGTATAGATTCTTAAATTAGCAGGAAAATTAATTTTCATTTTTAGTAATGGTTTGTTTATCTCTTATTCACTGATCACAAGTGAAAAATCCCTTTAAGTTCTTCTGCCTTTTGGAAAGTTCACCTCAAGAACACCTTGCTTCTACACATTTCCTAAAATATAAGTCTGAATGTTCCTCTGACACCCAGTTTAACTTGTAGAATAGCAAAACTGGTCATTCCTTCCAGTCACTCTTCCTGTATTAAATATAATGTGTAAGTACTTCTTTTTTTCATTTCTGTTTCTTTTGGACCATAATTTTTTTTTTTTTTCCAATTCAAATAAACCTGAAAATTCAATTAAATCCATCCTAAACTTTACCGTTTTTTATAGTTCATGTTCACAGTAAGCCAAGATTTCAAAATCAGGAGGCAAAAATCTCCAAGGTTGAATTTCAGCATGTCCTTTGGACCTATTGCATAAGCTTTATCTTGATTTAAACTTCCCCATGTATTTAAACCCATCTTTCAAACAAAACACATTTAAAAATATCTGGGGTTTCCATTTCTATTTTCAGAATATTTTTCATTATAGTACTTCCCAAATGGTCATTCTTCATCCAGTTATATATATATGAAAATGTGTAAAAATCAGTTTGAACATTAAGTGTCTTTGATTACAGCGGTAGAAAGCTGATGCAGAAATCGCCACATAATTTAATACTTACTGAATGGAGAAGCAAAAACTTTTATCTCTGCTTTATGGAAAAACATTTTTCAGATGTTAAGTAAAATAAATTTTACTATGAGGAGTCAACAATCCAATTGAATTCTATGGCCTCTAACTTGATGTGATCATTTACAAATAGACAAAACACTCTTACTCTGTTTTCACTCTGCATAAACTACAAAATAGTAGAGAATCAGGCCCTAAGTTTATGTTATACATAGCATTCTAGAAAAACTCAGCAGAAGAGAGGATGGCTCTCAGAAAGGCCATTTAGTAAACCATCCTTTGTGCCATCTGCTTACAATCATGTTAGAATTGGGCACCTTATGCTGAAAAGATGTTTAAATTTATCCAGCAAGTCCTAATTGCCTTATTCAACAGTAAGCCATAAAACCCTACTATTGCTAAAAAATTTTCCATGCAAGTTAGGCAACCAAGATTCAGCTTAAATCATCTTCTCTGGGCTTGCAGATTCTGAACAGGGAGAATGCAAAGCCCTAAGTACAACAAGTAAAAGTAAACTACAGTCCCAAAGGGCTAAACTATTACCAAAGGAAACACAGGGTTTAATATATTTTCCCATTCCATTTTTATTTTGAGTTTTCCCGAATCATTCAAAAACTACTACTCTATCTGAAGATGCAAATCAGGATTCAATTTTTTTCTACCCTTTCCAGTTCAAATAATATTAATTGAATCAGTGAAGCAGAATTCTGAAAGAAGAGAATAACATTATTTAGCTTCATACTAACTACAGTAATTTACCCGCAGTCAAATTTTAAGATAATGCAATTGAGAATAGAAATTATTTCATGTGTTAAATTAATTTATGTAGCCTCGTTGCTTATCACTTCAAAATTATCTTTGCTGTGCCCACTATATGCCAAAAGATATTAGAGTAAAAATGACAGCTTAGGATTTTAAATTCATTTGAGTGTACTGGATCAAATTCCATTCTAAATTTTCCTATATGACAGCAAAAGCAACAGGGCAGGAACTCTGTCTTACACTCACCACCCAAAATGCAGCCAAGCCAGCCTCACCTGAAACACCAGCAATCCAGATTTTGCAGGCAGGTACGAGTTCACAGGAACTCTTCAGAAATCTTATTGTCTTCAGAAAGGGGACTCAGCAAGATAGCCGCTGCCTTCCGAAACAGCAGCAGACTTTTGAGCCTAACTCAGCCTAATCTCCAGTACTGCTACAGGTGCCTGGCACAGGAAGGCACTGGGCTGGGAGGAATTAACATTCCTCCACACCCTGGGTCCAGAGGGCCTAGCTTGATGTGCCGTGCTCCCCAGTGCTCAGGAAGGTGAGGAGAACCCAGCAAGGCAGCAGGTGTGACAAGGCCCAGCAGCACCTCCGATGCCCCCCTGCAGGCCATGGCCTCTGTCCAGAGCAGGGCTGACCACTCTCCACAGGGACAGGGCTGCTGTGGTACAGCCAGGCCACAAATGCCTCGGCCTCAGAGGTGGCCTGTCAGCCCAGCACAACAAAGGTGAGCCCAAAGCACCTTTGAAAGCTGGTAACCTGGTCACAGCGGGTATTGGCACCAGGAGCAAGGCCCCGTTCCCTGCCAGACCCACCTCGCACCCCTCAGAGCCACAGCCAGGCAGGGGCACGACACAAGGGGACGGTGGCTTGTGGATCACATTACTATCACACGAACCAGCATAACTTTTACCTCTGCACCTCTGTGGCTTCTTTAAAATAATAATAACAACAGCAATAATAATATTCTCCCTGAAAAGTTTTGATCTCATGAGAGGATTCAGGGCCAGGTGTGCCTGTGAGGACAGAAAGCGCTGCCACTGTTTCCTTGCAGAAAGCCACCTAAGAGCTGAAGAAAGGTTTAAGATATATCTTTCTCCAGCACTTACTCAGAACGGCATTGCTTAGCTTGCTGCCATGTTAAAAGCTTTTCCTCATGTGAGTCTAGACAGGCGTGGGGCCTGGGGGTCTGTGCTGAGCCTCCTGTGCAGTCCCACATCCCATGCAGCCATCTTGCATTTCTGCTGTGGGTACCTCAGCGTCTCTTAATTATGTGGGACTGCTTACCTCTTCTTGGCACTTTTGTCCTCCAACTCACTGCCAGACTTGTGGAGAAACAATTCTATCATGTTTCTGTTAAGGCAAGTTGGCTAAAGCCAGTTGTACTGCCTGATGATCTACCCCAAACACTTTTACATATTATCTCAATTGTCAAAGTGACTTCATCTTCACTTAAATTCTACATAATACAATCAAGGAAGTGCAACAATATTTCAATTCAAACCATGCACACTTTGAAGCTGTATTTTCTGCTTTTTCTAATGTAGATTTTAGTTGTCTTTTTTTCTCTTTTTCTTCACTTTTATTATGCTGAAAACCAGACAATGGTCGCAATGTCAAAGGTAAAGTATACATCTACACTGTACCTTCCAGCGTTTCAATCAGCCACACTTTTTGGCATGTTACTTTGCCTGCTGTATGAAATGTTCAAATGCAACATTCTCATGTTGACCTCTTTAGGGCTAGGTGCATTACATATACTATATTTGTTAAACATGTAGTTATTCCTGTAACTCTTGTCTCAATGCACTAACTACGAATCACTGGAAAAAGTGAAGGCATAGTTAAACAGCCTTTTGACTTGATTATCTGTTAATCCAAAAAAGGAAGGGAGGGAGGTAGAACATATCACAGTTACTTAACTCAGTGCTGTTGTCCTTAGGCAGTCAAAACTTCTGTTGAAGCTACCAGGAGTTTTACCTGTAAAAGGACGTATGATTGTATGGGGACATTAGCAAATGATCCGTTGTTACAAGGTGCTTAGTTTTCAGTTAACTCTCTCAAAAATTAAATAACTAATAATCAGGACCCTTGTGGAAGTATCTTCACTTATTCCTCTTTTGTTTCTTTAAAACTAGTTTCACGTTCCTGGATGGCAGGGGGTATGGTTTCAAGCTTCCTGTAGCATCAAAATGTGCATGCATGAACTTCATTGCCAATTTCATGTTTAAATAACATTTAGTGCAATTACAAAACTGTTTCTTTTCACCAGCACTGAGCTACATCTTTTAGAAGCAATTTGAACATAATCCATAAATTACTTCCTCCATTTCTGAAGATCACTTACTAAAGTGTTCAGTTTTATTGCCATATTTGTATCTGTGGGAAAACTGGTTTGTGACTTCATGCATGATGCAAAAAGTGTGTGTACCTGGTAAAATCTCTCTAAACTGCATGCAGTGCATGACCTAGATTCTGTAAAGTAATTCGTGGACTACAAAATCATTGCATTTGCTTTATGTGTATGTTGGCAAAATCTTGGGGGAAAAACATGCAGTTTCTGTGCTGTACAATAACTTTCATAAATATATTTACTGCTGGTGAAAAATGATGAATTGGCAGATCAGGAGAGTGAAATCATTTCTCAATGCATTGTGTAAGCAACGACAATGAAATCCTACCATATAAATGGAGAACTCAAACTTAACCTGAAAGATTCTCCTTTTTTAGGCTAGGCAGAAGCAAGTCATTCTCCCTGCTTATTCAATTCTCTGCCTCTCTGTTGAAACTGTCAATCAGGGTGCCAATTAGTGTCAATTGTGACTGTGATTTGTTATGGCCCTCTTTTTTCTGCTTCCTGCTCTTACAGTCCATTCGCTGTCCAGTATCAGCTCAATTTCTGTCAGCCTGGGCTGTACTTAAGCTAATACTGTCTTTCAATCAACTACCATTGTCAATGAGGTGCATTATACCTCTCACCACTTTCTAAAGCAAAAGAAGGTGGGGGAAAAGAAGCAAGGTTTTATTCTCATGTGCAGTGAACTTAAGCCTAATATCATGCTCTAGGGCATGAGTATTAGGTAGCAAAAGAGAGAGTAATCCCCTTTGGAGTGGAAGCAATAAAACATGTAAATCCCTGAAACCAAAAGTTCAATGCAATTCAAGCATCTATAAAGTTACTAATAAAATAAAATCTTGCCTACTATCTAATCACAGATTTGCCTAAGCTATCTTAGTTTCCTCTTACCTTTGAATTCCTAAGGTATCAAGAATCTTGTTTATCTGACAAATGGTTCCGACTTGATATCCTGCTTATGTCTAAACTGATTCAATGCTCAGAAACTATTGCTACAACTAATAGGGAAGCAGGGCTGAAAAACTGCAGTCTGACCGTATGAACATAGCACACACCAGCCAGATTAGTCACTTCACTCATTTGTGAGGAGTTTGTGAGCCCTGATATATTTTGAACACTAATTTTAATAGACTCATGTAGATGATGTGAAAGATAGATTCAGGTCCCACCTGGGCCAAAAGGCATTTAAGTATAGTATCACAATACCTTGGTGGTGCCCTCAGTACCAGGCTTTTCTACCATTCCTTGCAGGTGAAAGATAATGCTTTCTTCCTTTTTCCAATGAAGCTGTACCATAAAAAATATACTAGGAGAAAAAGAAGGACTGTTTTGCAATTTAATTGTTAGAGAACTCATGCACAAATTCTGTTTTGCACCCAAACTTTTAGTCTAGAGCATCATGCCCTCCTTTGTCATCTTAAATTCCTCTCTGCACAGTGGCAAAATTTGAAATGGAGTAATAGAGATTTTCTATCTCTGGCCCAGATTAACATACAATTAGCATGAGTTTAGGAGATAGAAAATGTGTAAAAATCCCTATAAGCTTAGAAAGAAAATTAAACATCTGCTTCAGCAAGCATTTCAAGCCAGGTGTGATGGAAAATCAGCCCTCACTTAAAGAATTTTGCCAAAAAAAAAAAAAAAAAATCTGCACNNNNGTGGTGGGAAAAACACCCCCAATTAAAAAAATTTTCCAAAAAAAAAAAAAAAAAAAAATCTGCACAGCCTAAAGCATTTTCCTACAGCCATCCCCAGGCAGCTGGTTGATTTGAATTTCATTCATTCACACATTGCAAATAAAATCAACTGTTCCACTGCTGACTTTGCAATTTACCCCATAGGCCTAATCCTATTCCATTGCCTGTTCCGGAATCAACACATTCTTGTTTTCCTCCCAGGAAGACAAAAGAAACCTCAAAAAGCAATGCAAGAGAAAAGCATCACATTGTGGCCCTTAATAGAATTAAGATAAAATAAGGTTCTCATGTGGATCTGAGAAATACCCTTCAACCCCACACTTTAGGTACATTGTTACTGACTGCAAGACCTGGATTTTTTCTTGAATCCCTAAGTGGATTTATCTCTCACTGTCTAATCATTTTCATAGTTCTTTTTTCCATTATTGTTCTCAAAAGCAATGAGATTTCCTTGCAATGAATACTTCTGGCTTCCCAATGAGCCTTATGATGACAGTAAAAAAGTATTCTTAACATTTATATTGCTTTCTTGTTCAAACAATTCTGTCCAATAATGAAAAGAATAGTTATAAAGGATATGTACCTCATGAAGTATGCAAACTCCGTATTTTTTATCATGATGCCCTAAAACAGTATAAGAAGTTTATATATACTCCATTAATATTCTACCTATCCCTATAGTTTCCAATATTTTGTTAGCGATGACAATTGAAGAAGCATATTTTGTGAGTAATTCTACTCAGTTTTCCAGTTTCTTTGAATTACCATGTGAGCATGAGCAACATAGGGATGTGATAATGGAGCCTTTCCTAATTCCAGGCACTCTTATAATAATCATGTGTCCTATTTCCGCTCTTATAAACAAATGGGCATATAGTATTTATATTCAGCCAGAATTATAATAAGAACCAGCATTCCCAGTAACATGAAAACAAGTAAGAATAGGTGCATTATGCAATTTGGAATCCAGTGACTTTATAAAAAATATTGAGGGCTATATGTAAAGGAAATATATTTATATCCAATATTAGATTTGAATCTTATTAGCAATAAAGTTATTTTTTAAATGTAGATAATCTTTATTATTAACAAGGAGTATACAGAAAAGTAGTTTTTAATGACCCTTTTAACATATCCCACCTAAACATTAATGATAATTTATTTCTTTGCATTTCTCAGATACTAAATGTGTGTTTTGATTTTTCAGGGCCTTTTAATCATATCAAGTCAAGTCTGTTGGGATCCACATCGGATTCGAATCTCAACAAATACAGTACAATCAACAAAATTCCTCAACTCACACTGAACTTTTCAGATATCAAAAGTGAAAAAAAATCTTCATCTCCTCCTTCTTCAGAGAAAGCAATTATTGCACCTAAAGTGAAAGACCGAACGCACAATGTAACAGAGAAGGTTACACAGGTAAGGTAATACACATTATTTTAGTACATTTTCAAATTTTTTTCAGTGTATTCAATAGATTGTTACTCTTTTAATGAGTGATTTGGCTATCTCTAGGATAATTTGAAGGCTTTAAGACAATACTTAATTTATCTTCAGTATAGTTGGTTATGTGGTAGTCTACAACATGAGATGATACTGCTAACAAACAAAAGTTTTCAACTCTTTATTTTTTATTGGGAAAGAAATGTACTATGTACCAGGTGTCCCAAATAAGACCATTAATTTGAGGGATTCTTGTCCTTCATAAATGTTAGTTTCATTCTTCTTAATTTGTTCTCAGCATTATGAATTGCTGATTAGTGTAAGGCACAACATGATAACAAATGGTAGGTGATTGTGCCACTGTATCATAATTATATGTCATAATTTCTGTTCAAGTTCTTTGACTTTTCATAATGCTTTTTCTTGTGGTTATCTTTTCCACATCTGTACATCAAAAAGGCTGTCAAAATGAAAAGCAGATACCTTTGGACTGGATGTATGATATATCTTGTGAACAAGGCATATAATTAGAACAAAACTGAAAATAATTTAAGACAGCGTATTTCTTCACTCTAAGACAGATGCAGTGCCCTCTGAAGTCAACAGAACTTTTCAGCTAATTTCAGTATTGTTACATTTGTGTTATAGTCTTATATGGAGAGTGACTGGGCTAGAAACATACTGAAAAAAAATATCAAGAGATGACAGTATCCCAAGTAACTTTTATAGGGTTAGTAAGCAGAGGGTTGGCCCTTACATGCCCAGACAGACTGAAAGAGGTAAGAAGTACTTTGTAGTAAAATGCAGACAGATATTCTATAAGGAAGATCTTGCTAAGAGTAGCTTTTGACTTAGAATCATAGAATGATAGAATTTGAAGTCATCAAGTCCAACCATTAACCTAACACTGACAAGTCCACAACTAAACCATGTCCCCAAGTGCTGACCTGCTGTCTATAGACCAGACTGCAGCTTCTCTGCATTGGTGTTGTGCCAGATACTGTCCATGCTCCTTTGACAGATATAAAAAGGAATGTATTGTACACTCTCCTAGAGAAATAGGGATAAAAGTTCTATCATTTCTATTTTGAGATCAGTTAGTGCCTAAAAATAATTGGATTTTTATCTTTCATATATTTTGTCTTTAATAGCTAACTTGAATCTGCAACCATTGTCCTTTCTTCTCTGGACAGTTTTGAAAGATATAATCTCTTCTGGATCCATTTTGCTAAGTTTTAAATTATTCATAGTAGTTATACATAGAAATCTTTTCATAGATAATATGGCAAAAATCAAGTTACATAAAGAAAGACTAATTTTTCTAAGTTATATAAGCATGAGGCAAGGTAGGTATTGGGGGCTTTTTTCCTCTTTGTTTTTGGGTTTTTTTTAATTCTGACTGGCTAATTAGTGCCAGAGTGCCAAGTTTCTATGTACTAATGACACTGTTAGGGGTAGAAGGGAGCAGAATTTTTTTTTTTTACATCTATGTTTATTTTCCATATAATTTAGATTTTATGAAAAGTCTAATGGAAATGGCATGGATCAGCTAATCTTTCCAGGAAAATTGATACCAACTAAATTCAAAATTAAATTTTAAATGCTCTATAAAATTTTTACACTTCCCAAGAGCCTTCCAATTTAATTTGACATTGGTTTATGTCCTTTTCTAGAATGATCTCAACCATTGTGCAGAGCACAATTTACATAGCAAACTTTGATGCCATGTCATTCATTATAATTGGAAATAGTTCCCTGCAGCTGCTGCTTTTTATGTTGCTACATTCACTTATCAATGTTTTTAGTTGCTGCTGCATCCTAAATTCTAGAATTAGGTACGGGTAGAAACTCCTAGGAGGTATAAATAAAGGTAGATCTAGAGTATTACAATGGTCAAGGATCTAGTTAACTAGTGATTCATTAATTAGATTAGAAATAGACATTTAGAAGGTTAGAGTGGCTATTTTTAGTCCTTTTTATGTTTCTATTCCCAGTGATTTCAATGTATTTCATAAGAGTCAGCACTTTGAAGGTTCGACTGCATGTCTGGCTATAAATTTCTTTGTAAATATTTTCCTAGGCCATGGATCCATTATGTATCTTCAGAACAGTGCAAAAGTGGGCTTGGAAGGTTTGAGCACAGTGTTGAGAATAGAGTATGGTGGAAATGTTAGATGAGGTAGTTAGAATATGTTCGTGCTGGCACAGTCACTGATAAGGAAATCTGTCAAACAGTATCAAAAATACACAGAAGGCAATATGACCTATTTAATCTATGGGGCAATATCAGTAAAAGAGCAAATGAGTGTAAGACAGCCATGGTAAGTTTAAAGGTCACCCTTAATAAGAGTTGTGACGTTCTGAAAAGGTCTAGTAATAAAAGAAGTTAGGGCAGGAATTCTAAATGTTACTAGAAAGAGAAATGAGGAACGTAGTGAAGGGATACATAACATGCTGTATTTTCTGGCACTGCAGGACTTGATGACATGAAAGGCTTCTCTCAGCCACATATTGTATCATTCAAACACACATCCATCCATCTCTCCCTTTGTAGTCCTTACTGTCTATCTTTCTCCTTTTCCTCAGTTTTGCTGAGAAATTTGATCCTGCTGTTGTAGTCTGACAATTCCACTACTGTCGCTCCTGACTGTGCAACTCAAAATACAGAGACATGGACTCTGGTATGCACCACACGAAAGTCTCAGTGAGCTTCCCTGTTGAATCACTGCACCCTGGATTCTCTCTCATGTATTAGTAATATCAAACCAAGTATCAGCATCACAGGATGCAACAAGTTCTTTCCAAAGACAACAGCTGTATAACTTCTTTAATATCCACAAGCTAGAGAGGTAATTCAGGTCTCGAAGACAGTGAAAAAGGAAAGGATGGCACATAGCCACCTTCAGAGGGTAGAGGAAGAATAATGAATAAAATAAATAAAAGAGTTGTGGCCACTGTGTTTAGAGGAAGTGATGCACTTTGAGAAAGCATTTAAAGAGGAGTAAGATACTTTAGTAGAAAGATTTTAGTGGAATGAATTAGAAATAGAAAGTAGAATAAAGTTTAGAAAACAATTTCAGAAGAAATTGAAGATGCTGTGGGACACTGGTTTATACTTTGAGTGAAAAATCTGGGTTATAAATTCTACTGCAAGGAACCTTCCAATACTGTTTTACTACTTAGCAGGAGTGTTCAGGATATTAGGTAGAGATGAGAATTGCCTTAAGATATAGCTTGCCGTGAAGAGCTGCATGTGATGGTCCTGAATAAGTAGACTCCCTGATTGTTTTGCTTGGATTTTCACCTGGGGCTTCACTGATCATAGCTCCCTGTGTAATGCCAAGAAGCATAACATCTTCTGGATGCTTGTTTCGGCATAATATTGACTTTTACTCAGAGAATTAGCCAGTAGTAGCTGCTAGATGGCCCTGATTGATTAACTGGCATTGTTATAGTCCAGTGCAGATAAATTAAATTTACATTTCCATTCCACTTTAGAAAAAAATTGCTTTTTAAAATGCTTTTCATTATAATTTCCAGAGGTGTTAATGTCACTCTCTTCTAGAAGAATCTTAACTTACTGTTTTCCGTTATTTCTTTTTTACGGTCTGTTCAGGGGGACAGTGCAATTTCTGCACTCTTTTGTACTGACAGGTTCGGTTGGGATCCTGACACTGATTGTTAGAAAGAGACAAGTCTTCCTAGAGGCACAAAAAGTAGACTTTTATTAAAGAAGGCAGTAGGGCAAAAGTCTGACATCTGTCCCTTAACATTTTTATGAATTCATAAAGGAGACTTCTGGCCTTAAATTGCAGTGTGCAGAGACACAACATGAACTGATTTTATATTTTGTTTAAATACTGATTTATTGTAAAGCTTCTTACACATCCAGTTTCCACTCATGTACAGCTGCAAAGTTGTGAACTCTGTTGTAAACAGACTCATGAAGACTAGAATAGTCAGTATCTGTGCTTATTTTTAAAGAAAAGAGAGAATTCTGGAATGCCCATAACTTAATACTGTCAACAAATAACTGTTCCAGTTAATAAAAGTAAATTACTGGTCTCTTTATTTTGTGTCTTAAGAAAAAATGTTTTGTTGCTTCTGATCACTAGTGTTCAGAGATTATTTATTTCCTTGAAATTCATCAGTCTGAAGGAATACAGCACATGGTTGAAAGACCCAATATGTATCTCTTGTTTCTGTTGTTCGTGATTCGTCTCAATAGACTTACAGGAAGGTAAAACTCTGTGATCTTTAAACTTCTTGTAATAATAGTTTTCAAAACAGTTTCATTATCCACCCACCTCTAGGAAACATATATATACCCAAACTGGTCATATGGCTGATGAAATGGTAAATATATACCTTGACAGGCTACACAGAATATTGTGATCTGATTTACAGACATGCTGAACACCCACAAATCCTCTGAAAATAGAGCTGCCAGTGAAGGGGGGAGCGGGGGGAGTGTTCATGTATGAAGTGATAGACCTTGTAGTTTCCTGCATGTTTTTGTAATCTGGCCAGACTCTGTTTAGTTCCCCAAAAGATTAAGAAATAAGTAACAATATCCTCCCAAGGCCAATAAAGCTGTTGATATAAAAAGAACTATTACATGGTCATGACTTCAAACTGACCTTCGGGTTTTCAGGCTAAAAGAAGACTACCAGCATCTAGGACAGAGAGAGGCAATATAAGACCTAAAAATAAACCAAATTATTGATCTATACGTTTTCAGCCGTCTGATTCAGCTGACACACTGTGCTGTTTACATCCTGCAATAACTCACATACACACAACATTTCAAGGCTGTTCATTTTGCATTCTGCATAAAGTAGAAAATTCTGAATAAAGGGGAAACAATTTTGATGTCTTCCAATTACACAGCAAGATATATATATTATAGTGAAATTAGGGGGTAAACAGAGCCAACGTTTCCTAGTTAATGTATGGAAAGTTTAAATTTACTCTGAAGTGAGAATCTTCTTTTTCCTGTTATTTGTCAATTGACATAGTTTATACAGGAATCATTCCCTTTCTTTACAATAATGCTTAGCACCCTCATGCAATAAAATTTCATCTTTTATTGTCATTATATAATAAGGCTTTGTAATTACTGTAGACGTAATTATAGAAATAGTATAAATGTGTGTAATTTCATTGTCATTTAGAAGGTGTGACACACTCTGTGAAACAAAGAAAAGCAAAGAAACCATGGTGAAAACTAGTAAAAACACCTCAGTCCCAGTGTGGCCATTCAAACCTGTGCAAAGGTGTCACCATAACTGGAAAGTAGTATCTTTTACATCAGAGCAAATAGCTATTCCAAGTGCATGGAAGCAGAAAATAAAGCCTACTGTTTTGATCAGTTTCAGAAGAAAACACAGTATTTTCATTATAATTATTTACTGCTGCATCAAGTAATAAAAATAAGATTCACAACAATTGTGAAAGATAAAATATTCCTTCCTTACAGTAGAGCCTCTTCTTTTTGTGACAGCTGAATAGGCTCAGGCATCTTAACTGCTGCAGTGTTGCGAGAAGATTTCACAACATATGGTAGAAATGGAGCAGTCGGAAAGCCCAGCTGCTTTGCAGCATGTAACCTGGATGCATCCTTAATTAGTCCATGTCCTTCCCCCAAGATCTTCTCTTCTGAAAAGGGGATTACCTGATTTTGCTGAGTTGGGTAAAAGTATCCACTATCTTCTATGAATTACACTTTCAAGTAATCAATATTTTGTGTGATCTCTTTAGTTTTACTGCCTTGATGTTAACATGGAATGAGGCATATGACCTTTGTTAATATTAGATCATTTGCCAAAACATCATTCCTCTTCTGATGCTAAGAAGTGGGAGAAAATAGGCGTTCAGACTGCATTGTAATTTGTTCTGAAAATGATGAGTTGGGTGTAAGAACCAATACTCCACAAAGCAAGTAAAGCTGATGGTAATTAAGGTGCTGGCAGAATTTAGGCAAGCCTCATTTCTCTGGTCTAGAGCTATAAACACCCAAACTCCCACTTCACAGTGGATTGACCTTGGAAGTTTCTAAACTTGGTAGGTTACTCTGCTGAAACCGACAGTTTTGACACCCACCAGAACAGTCTCACCATGAACTGCAAGTCAAGCCCCGCTAAGATCAAGAGAACTGTGAGAATCCTCTGATGCATTTGGCATGCACAGTCTGGAATAATAGCTTTCACACATGCCTTAAAACATGTGAAAGAAGTCACAGTCCCTCTTTCGTGTAACCTTAGAACCATACAAAAACATAGTGTGGAAGAGACCTCTAGAGGCCATCTAACCCAACCTCCTACGCAAAGCAGCACAACTGCAAAGTTAGATCAGAGTCCAGTGGTTACCATGTTAACTCAGGACATGGTTTCTATCTTTAGGACAGCATAAGTATATGTTTTCCCACAGATAGACAGCAATAGCAGCTGACGTGGAAAGAGGAAGGGAAGAGGGAGAATGCTGTGGATCTCATGGGTC
Source organism: Eulacestoma nigropectus (assembly GCA_013397775.1). Lineage (NCBI taxonomy): Eukaryota > Metazoa > Chordata > Aves > Passeriformes > Eulacestoma > Eulacestoma nigropectus. The sequence continues at coordinate 1,841,939 of VZTE01001195.1, forward strand.
ACAAAGAGCTGCTATTTTTCAAGAACTCTGCTGGTGTAGCTAACATTCAGGACAACCTCTTAGAAAGAGGCAGTCCTGGGTTGTAGTTCCAGAGTATTTTGACTGTTACTCATCTTACATAAATGGCCATCTGTTAAAAAATCCACAAAAATGACCCTGGGCATCACGGACTCTGACTCAGGACTCCCTCCCTCTCTAAGTGCCCTTACCCTCAAATGGTCTGGATTCTGAACTCTGCTCTAATGCCAGGCACCTCCCATGTACATACTAAAGGACCAGTGTTGGATCTAGCCACAAAATGCCATAACCTGGACAGGCAATGTTTAGCATTTACCTGAAATTATAGCATCATACCTATTAAGAGTCATTTTCCTCAGAAAAAAATGGCAGGTATGCTCAGCTAATAATTTAAATGCTTTTCTCTTTAATGTAATGCTAGCTAGTACACAAACTGGAAAGCTAGTGGGTAATCTAATGATTAATTTTTTCAGGGAAATTTGTACTGTCCCACACATCACTAATGAGAGAAATTGTGAATAAAAAGTCCCTTCAATTTGCAGGTAGTATGATGATTATAAAGCAGTTATGTTCTAACACTGATTATAAATGAGATCCTTAAGCACATTAAGGAGCAACAGGAGTGAGGTTATTATTCTTTTGGCTTGGGCAGGGGGGAGGAAAAAAGCATGTGGATTAGTTGTTTTTGATGTTCTGGCAGCTGAGGAAAATGTTTTCTGGTTAGGGTTTGATAGGGTTTAGCATTTTTTTCAAAGTAGTAGAAATAGTAAGAAAAAGCAAAGACCATTAACCCCAGTTAGCATAGTGTGTTGTTTGATAAATTCTGAATGCCCTCAGAATTAATAAGCCAAATGAGGTAATTTTTCTCATCTATTACCTGTCGTGTGTTAGAACTTGGATGATGCTTTCAGCTTGTAACTGGTAACAGGATCAATAGAGAAGGGCAAATCCAGAATAGTTCAGAGTTAATGATTGTAAAAAAAAAAAAAAGAAAGGAAAAAAAAAAAAGGAGAAACACTCCTTAAATTATATTGAAATATCAATAAAATCACAGTAAGAGAAAAATCAGGGATCAGATGTATGAATCAAAAATCAAAGGTTCACTGAATTCCAAATATTATGTTTAGGAAATAGATATAGGTAATAGTTATAGTTAATAAATGTGGAAACATGTATTTTCAAAGCATTTATTGAGGTTTATGGGTGGTATTGGTGCTACTGAACATAAAATTAATGAGCATAGCACGTTTATGAACTGGTTTAACACAGAAGACCATAGGAAACTAAGCCTCTGTGAATAAAATGAATCAGACCCAGAAAGATTAGAAATACACCCAAAAAAAAGTGATTAAAACCAATAGAGGTTAGATGTTGGTGCCAAAAAATTGATATATTTGCCTGGGGGATGAGGGGAGAGGGAGAGAGTGATAGGGGTTAGGTAGAAATATATCACCCTTCCAAGAGTCCCAATGACGTCTCGTTGCTCCACTCCATCTGGTCTTCTTGGTGGTGAGAGTCCCCCGCTGCCGCCACCGCGCCAAAAAGATACAGAATCCAGTGGATCAATATCCGTTTGGGCCAAGTGGGAACGCCCAAGTGCCTCCCTTGCAGGGGGCCAGTGTGACACTGTCCCTTGCAAAACTGTGGATCTGTTGCATCATGCTGCAGTGCTCTGGTGCAGCGTCTGGGGACCCCTTTGGGGGGGGCCTTTGATGGGCCATGACACCCCCTCAGCTGGCCTTCATGTGGACGTGGCTTTTCCTGGGGTGAAGGGGTCCCTCAGCTGGGCTCCTCTGCACAGCGGACGATGGGCATTCTCTTCCTTGAACCAGATGCTTTTTCACCACACACCCAAAGCCCCTCTCTCACACACCCTTTGGTGTGAGGGTCTGTGTGAGCCTGGCAGCTGATAGTCCTGGGGCTGTGGTCTCCATCCAGAAGGTGCTAAACCTAATCCCTCTGTGAATGCATTCTTCTTCACCCAGCCCAGATCTGAGTCACTATCTTATCTCCACCAACGAGTAGTTCAGGACCTCAGTCAGAAGGCCTATTCAGGGTATGGTGGTCTTCTCTGCAGCTTTTGTAAACCAGCTTTGCTATAATAGGCAAAAGTCCTTCATGAGGATGTTTAAGCCATAAATTATAACACTCAGTCTCTGACACCATCCAAAGTGTAAAAATATACCATAAAATAAAAATCTATCTGAAATTGTATGAATATTTAGTTGATATTCGTAGTACATAGCAAACTCAGTTTCTTCTTCTTGATATTTGATTTACCTTAGCTAAGTCTGTTTTTCTTAGACAATTGAATAAATCTCATGTTGTAGCACATGGTAAAATTGTCTTTAAGGTACGTTAGGTTTATTTGCAAGCATAAAATTTTCTTTTTTTACTCAACAAATTGCCAGTTTTACATTAAGACAGTATCCTTTTAAATATGGAAATTGCAGTAACTAGTCAGTATCTCGGAAGCTGGCATGAGATGGTATGTTCAGCTTCAGACAGACTTGACTATACTACTACTAATAAATGAGAAACGTTTTTTAAACGGGAAGAAAAGTTCTTCATTTCACAGCTTTGCGGTTTTTTCTAATCTAAGTATCCATCTTATTTGAAAATGTTCTACTTTCTAAATGAATTCTATTAATTATGAAGAAACCTACTTTCTTTTGAAGCAAAAGAACTGCTGAATGATATGGGCTCACATCTGTACCAATTTGTTCTGTTCAAAGAAGTTTAGTTTCACTGGGTTTGTAGGTGAGTTCCGAATGGAAGACTATAACCAAAGGAGAATAACACCTTTTGCTGCAGCTTAGTCTCTAATGCTGTTAGTTGCTGGGTTTGGAATTGAGCAAAAAATCAGAGCCTGTGGCTCATGGCCGTTCTGCAGAACTTGTTAGAGGCCAGCTAATTTATTTTGACAAATATTGTTATGATAGGATGCAGATTGTAGCCTCCTTCCACGTTTTCAAAAAAAGCTTGAAAAGTAAGTTTTGTCTAGGATAGTTATTTCCAGATATATTGTGCTGTCTGTTTTCTCATTTCTTTACACCTACAATATCCAGGAAGCAGGGGAAACTGCAGTTTGCACAGTGTGATACAGTAGTCAATATATCTAGAAAACAATGAATATTAAGGCTTACAGGCTTCTATCCTAGGCATTTTTTCCACTGGATTGAGCTTTAAATGTCTGCAGTAGCGCCAAAAACATTCCCATATCTCCCTAGTTGTCACAGTTTAGCCCCAGCTGGTGACTAAGTATCATACAGCAGCTGCTCAGGTCTTTCCTGCACCCTCAGTGGGATGGAGGGAAAAATCAGGCGTGATAATAATACTAATAGCAATTGTAAACAAAAGGAGGGAGGAAGAGAAAAAGGGAGAAACAGAGACACAGAGAAAGAAGACACAAGAAAAACAAGTGATACAATACAGCTGCCCGCTGCCTGTTGACTGACGCCAAACCCATTCCCAAGCCATGATCAGTCTCTCTTCCTGGTAACCCCACCCAGTTCATAGTCTGAGCAAGATGTTCTATGTTATGGACTATCCCTTTGGCCAGATCGGGTCAGCTATCCTGGACATGCTTCCTCCTAGGTTTTGGAGCACCTGCGCACTGACAGAGCCTGGGAAACTGAAAAGTCGATGACTTAGGGTAAACCTCAGTTAGCAACCAATACATCAGTGGGTTGTCAGCATTATTCCCATACTAAATCCAAAACAGAGCACTGTGTCAGCTACTACGAAGAAAATTAACTCTCTCATACGCAGAACCAAGACACTGGTTAAATCCATAAATAAAACGTCCTGTTCTCTTCTAAACATGAGCTTCATTTAGCATAACATGGGCAAGGTAGAGCTTCCCAAGGACTTACTTTTGTCTCACTGATTCTGTGCTATTTTTGTTTTGTTACTGTTTTTGTTGGAGTACTAGAGTATTTAGTGAAGAATCATCATGAAGATCATACCATGTCTTGCCACAGTTCCCCAAAACCAAAATACGTTTTTGCATTGTAAAAAAAATAAGTGTCTAATGTAAGATCCAGCAACTGGCTGAGCAGCGGCAAGTTTGTCTGTCCAGTTCTCCATGGTCACAAATCCACCTTTGTTCTTTGCCTAACCAGCATAAATTGAATGGATGGCCCTAGAAATCTGGATCATGTTTTTATAGGTCAGTTTTACTAATGAAATGTGTTTTATATCATCAGATTGTCTGCATCTATATATGCAATCTGTTCCATCTACCCTTGCCAAATGGCTTTTTGGTTAAAATATTGATGACCAAATTTTATAGAAGTTTGGGTAATGCACTGAACTTTTCTAAAAGTGGTGTTGAGAGAGGAACTTGGGCAACCTGGGCAGAATGCTAAGACTAAATGTCTGCTTTAAGTGAACAAGGTTGGGATGTGCTCATTAGGCACAAACAAGGAGAGCCACAGGGAAGATGGTAATTTCTAAAGTAAGGTTTTCTCCCTACCAGAACAGTTTCAATTGCAGTTCATACATTTTTAAACATTGTGAAGTCTAATTACAAAAAGCAGATTTTCTAGAAACTAGAGTTTGCTTATTTTTCATATTATGGAAAAAAATAATATTTACCATGAAACTGAAAGTTAAATATGAATATATGCATAAGGATCTTTTCTCCCTTTCTCCTGCACTCCTCACATTTATGTCAGTAAGTATTGTAATCATAGAACCAAACTGTGAATGTAGCTACTTCATTTTCACTCCATGCATTTCAGAAATTCTTATAGCTTTTATGCTTTTCTTTATCTGCATGAAAGTATTTGACAGGCAGCAAACCAGTCAAAATGTATAATAATGCAAAATACTTTTTTCATAAATACTGTAAGGATGAGATAACATCACCAAGCACAAAACCTGCTTGTTTTATTTTCATGCCATGAACAGAGGATAGAAAATATCTTTTTGATTACTAAGAACCACACAATAATTTAAGCCCTTGTAAGAAATTTGACCCTTGATATTCTGTTTTCAGACATATAAATGCTTGTCAGCAGCCTAGTGTTGCCAGAAGAGCAACGAATAACTCACAAACTCACTAGCATGTTGAAGGGTAGCATTTGCTGTCTTCTGAAATAATATCTCAGAGTGAATTTTAAAGAAGAGTGTTACACAGCGTTTAATAAATATTCTGTCATCAACTTTTGCTAAAAAAAGTCAGTTGTATCTTCTTTAATGATCTGTGTATCCCTAATTTAAGATTTAAAGTTCAGTAAAGCACTTGTAGTAAATCTGTATGCTTCCAAGTGTTACTCCAACAATGCATTACTAACTAATGTGAAAGTAATTATATACTGACTGGCAGGAAGAGGCTCCTGAGGTTTAAGATTATTTACCATTTCTTAATATTTTCATGGAAAATGAACTCTAAGAATACCTCACCTCTTTTAATATCTAGCTTAATAAAAATAAATTATAGGTTGGAGATATTACATATATTCAATTTTGGTGAAAGAGTTTTTTTTGATGGTGACATCCAATAAATACTGTTTCCCTGAAACCTAAAAATTTTACTTTACAATCAGGAGAAAAAGGCTGTTCTGCTGCTTTAGTCACAGGACATGCATAATTTTCTTTAACCATTTGAAGATTTTGGGTTGCTGTGTATGTAAATATGTTTAGCTGAATAAGATTCATGCACTTATTTGATAACTGTGAAAGTTTGGCACTTCGTGGCCTCAGTAAGGCACTTAGCACTCCCAGGAAGTCCCATTGCTCTCAAACAAGCTTCATGTAGTGACTGATATCTCAACCAAAAAAAATATTAAAATACACTCAGAAAAGCTTTGAATTTCCAGGTTCCACTACTAATAAGAAAAGTTCTGTTTTGATATCTACCTAAAATTACACTTGATGAATATGTGGATGTAGTTTAAAAAAAAAAAAACCACAAACAAAAAAAAAAAAAAAACCAAAAATCTTTATATGAGACCTCATTATTACAGTTCAAACTGTCTCACAGAGAATATTTTAGCATTCAGCATTATATACAAATAGTCATACTATGTAATTTTAAAGCCTTTAATAAAGACAAAGCAGTAAGACAAGAAGACAAGTATTATTAACATTCTCCACCATTAATGTTTCAGGAGATGTTCTTCGATAGCTGTCCTTTGAAAGGTGTGTAATAATACCTTCTACATGTAAAAATACCTTTTAACGCTGATATATGAAAACCTCATATAATGCTGTGTTTGGAGGGTGCACCAAATCAAGAGCACTTCAGCTTTCTTTCAGTACTGGTGTAATCTTCTTAGTTGTTCATGTCTGCATAAGGAAGACGGTCATCAAGATGAAATATGAAAGTCCATTATAGTGTTTTGGGGAATTAGGTAATGCCTATTGTCAGAGAGCCAATGTTAATTTAAATTCCATTTGCTCATTAATACTTGTGTAATATTTATTTTTAGTTGGTTTTCGATTCAGAAATCTCCTTAGAGGTCCAGTCTGTAGATGTCTCATGGCAATGGTATGAATAGAGAGGAAAAGTAAAGATATGTACTTGCTCATTATAGCTTGGCAGCTTCGACAGAGCTAATACACAGGAGAAAAGAGAGCCAGGAGAGGTTTCATCAAGAGAAGACAGTTCCACAAAATCTATTAAAATCATTTTAAAGCTAAAGTAATACTGCCTCATTTTTTGAGTGCACTATAATTCAGATTTAAGGTCAGGACAAAAACAGTCAATTACAAGAATATGGCTTTAGCTTACGAGTCTGATTCATGTTTCTCATTTCTTTTCCTTTCCAAGTTTTTCCTGTCCAACACTGTTATTAGCTTTGTTGATAAAGATCTGAAAATTAGCTCAAAACTACCTGTTAAAAGGAAGAGAGTGTATTGTGTATTTGGATTAGATCTGAAGAGACAGATGTTCCGTTTCCTTCCTTTTTTTTCCACCAGCTACAATAATGTTTACAATACAATTATCCTGGTTCAGTTTCTTCTTTACATTTTCATGTAAATTTCATATTTTGGTGTTAAATATGCTTTATACAATGAGTTTCTTAAATTACTATTCATAGTAGATATTCAATCTCTCAGCATACAAGGAGCTGATGTGTTTCTAGATTTGCTACATCCTTCCTGGCTTAAAGATGCAGGAGTGATCATCCACTCAGTTCTCAGGGCTGTGTGCCTAGCATTGGGCTGCTGCTGGAGTGAGTCCAGCAGCACATTGGCAAAATAATACTTTTTCATGTCATATAGTATTTCCTAGAAATAAATATTTCAACATTGTATTTGAAGTGGTACCATCTTCCATAATTTAACACAATATGTTTTATGGGTGAGATAAATGTTTATTTTAAAGTCCCCAAAGTAATTTGGGACTATATTTATAGTTTGAACTTTATTAAATGTTTATGAAATTCTCTTAACATGAGAGGTGCTATGCAGTAGCTAACCTTGTTAGTACAAGATTTACTTTAATTCATCTGTTGCAAAAGCAGCAGTGACAAAGCAGTATTTAGTACTGAATATAACTACATCCTTTAAATATACATACAATTCATATGAAGCACACTTGGTCATGAGACATAGCAAAGCACCATCTAATTTATTAAGGTTTGCAACCATCAAACTTTCACATCTACTTTTCACACAGATATCTGTGTCCATCTACCTTAAAACTGTTGGGTTTCACTCAAGCCCTTATACCTCTTTTGGTATTTTGTCACCTGTAAACATTACTCTTTGTTCAGATTTTCTGGATGTGCAGTACTTCTGTCTGAGATGAAGGTTCTGCTCTGATGAAGTGGTAGAATAACCAGGAAACCATACTGTTAATCCATGCAATGGTTTGACAGAAATATTTCTTTAACAATTCATGGTGGCATTAATCATTTATATTTCTGCTATGATTTATTCATATACTATTATGCTTCTTTGTTTCTAGGTCTTTGGTTTTTACTGTGTGCATTTGCATTCTTTAATAAATTTAGACTGAAAATGCTTCAGAACAAAATTTATGAATATACATGTGATAGCAGTACGGGTCTCTCAGAGTCTCTTGATTCTATTTGCATAGTAGAATCATAGAATGATAGAATGGTGTGGGTTGGAAGAGAACTTAAAGATTATCTCATTCCAATCTCCCTGCCACAGACAGGGCTGCCTTCCACTACCCCAGGTTGCTCAAGCCCCATCCAGCTTGGCCTTGAATACTCACAGGGATGAGGCATCCACAACTTCCCTGAGCAGCCCGTTCCAGTGACTCACCACCCTCACAGTAAAGAATTTCTTCCTAACATCTAATCTAAACCTTCCACCTTCTGTCACTTTAAAACCATTCCCCCTTGTCCTCTTGCAAAAAGCCTCTCTCTGACTTCCTTGTAGGTCCTCTTTAGACACGGGAAGGTGCTTTAAGTTCTCCTTACAGCCTCCTCTTCTCAGCCTGTCTCCATAGGAGAAATGCTCCAGCCCCCTGCTCATCTTTGTGGCCTCCTCTGGACTTGCTCTAACGGGAGCACGCCCATCTCATGCAGGAGGCCCCACAGCTGGATGCAGCACTCCAGGTGGGGTCTTACGAGAGTGGCCTAGAGGGGAAAAATCACCTCCCTCGACCTGCTGGTCACACTTCTTTTGGTGCAGGAGAAGAGGACAAATACTTGAGTGAATTAATTTTTAAAAATTAAAAGAATCAACTAAATTTAGAGAAGCAAGAATTATGGTAGCCCATTGCTGTTGCAAAACAGCTTTTATGAATGTTTTCTGCTCATTATCCTTTAGGATACTTTCAGTTGTAAATATTCTTCTCTCTACTTGACAGAAATTAGAGAGGATAAACAACAGCTTGCATGAGATCACTGAGAAACTCAATAACAGACACCAGTGCAAAATTCCCAGATCATCCAAGATCTTGTCTAACATTTTGCCTACATATTCTATTTTATAAACAAACCTGTATAGGGAGGAAGAAGGGTCAAATACTGTTTCTGCATGTGATGCTGCAGAGCATATAGTAAGAGTGCCCTACACAATCCAGTTACCCAATGAAGCATATGGCTAATGTACTGCAAAGCACATCAACCCAGTTTGGCTCTTTGACATCTCATCAAAAAACACTATGCAAAACAAGTTCTTTTAAACACAACTCAGGGCAGAAATTATACCTGGTACCAGGCAGGTTTTCTCGAGGGGAAAGATGATAGAACTGCCCAAGAAAAGATTTTACCATAAACAGTGTAACACAGCGTAAAGTGATAAGGCTTACTGAGTGGGGTTTTTTTTAAGTAACTGTCACCTGATAGTCCCTCTGGTACACCTCTGGTACATACACTTCCTTTCTCCACTTGCTTAACAGAACAGCAGCCAACAGTAAATTTTCATTATCCTTAAAAATATTTTTTTTCTATCAGTGAACTACTGTTATCTTTGAGAAACTGAAAGCTACCAAACAGTTCAGAGAGAAAAATCTAAAACTGTTAATTTATGACAATCACTTTGATCTCACTCCATATTTTTCTGGGTATCTGATTGCAGCCCTTCTATAATAAATGCCACCTTGAACTTGTGATCTTAGGAAGTAAACACATGAACCTAAAAACTGTAGAAGGCATTCACCAGTCCTATCTTTGTGAAACACCTCAAGCAAGATTCCCAGAATAAAAAATGAGTTTGAATGAAGTCTTATAACTTGCAGCAGTGCTGCTTCAACAGTGAATGGGATAAACAGGAACACAGAATAGTTGACTTTTATATCAGAGTTCTTTACTCAAAGGCAAAATATAGTACAGTTTATTTAACCTTGAAATGCTGTCATTTTAAATAGATTAAATCTTATCACCGAATACTGCTTGTGAAACATGCCAGTAATAAATACATTCCTGCTTTCCCCAGGAAAGCCAGTGTGAGGTGGTATTTCATCAAGTTTGAATACCCCTAATTTTCTTAAGAGAAACCAATTGCAGCTAGTATGACTGTTTCTGCTTAGCATTATAGTCTTCTTTTTGGTAAGATGCAAGGAAGCTCGGCTTTTTTGTCATATCATGTCCCAAGGATCAAAGATATTTTAACACTACAATTCTTCAGTCTCTTCCTGCTCATATTTCGTACTCTTAAAAATGTTTAATTCCCTGAGCTACCTCTTTTACTATCCAAAGTATGAGTTTTAATGTCCGGAAAAGTTAATACATTTTCTTTTTACTAACAATGAATTTGATAACATCTGTTTTAAGTAAGTGGAAATATTGAAGATCTTCTGAGTGAATTTCTAAGTAGATTGAAGTCTTCCATCTAGCCAAGATGGCCAAAATTGGCCAACAGCAGTTGCCAAGCTTTGCAAGGATGTTACACAACAGCAAAAGGACAAATTCACCTCATATTCAATCAGTCTCTATTGAAACTGCCAACATAAAACTAAATAATGCATTTTCTCTTTTTTCTGTATGTGCAACTGTGATTTTTTTTATTTGAGAAATGAAGCCACATCTTCTTTCTCAAGATACAACAAACAAAATAGTTACATGAGTGTTTGTTTTCACTTTTCATTGCATGGGAGTAAGCAATGCAGAAATGTAAAGTTCTATATAACATTATGAAAATGAAACTCACAACCATCAGTTCAGCCTCTTCTGTGTTGTATGTCTAAGAAACTATCACCAGAAAAATTGGATCCATTTCTGCTATGATCACTTTTATACTGCAGTTCTCTCATTTTGTCCAATTGTTTGGGGTTTTTAACTCCAGTTTTTCCTAACTCAGTTTAAACCAATTTCAGAATAAATGTAACTATAATTACATTAGTAGTCAGATTTCAGGGGAATAAGTCCAATTTACATTGTGCGTTGCTCTGAAATAAAGCACACTGTCTGGAATTTTCAAGCAACAGAAAGAAACGTGAAGTAAGCTTTATTGTCATTGTTGCCTAATCCATTTCCTTCATTGTCTGAAAATCCAGCAGGAGAACAGTGATATAAATTTTATAAATAGCAGTTCCCTTGGCATATATACTCGCTGTTCTCAAATACTAAGAAAATATTCTTGTCAACTCATCAGGTGGGGCACTGAAAATATTAAGACTGCTAAGAGACTAAGTAATGCTTCAGCTTGCTGTCACCTAATGTGTTTAATGCACAAAAAAATAGCCAGCACCATTAGTTAAGTGCAAGTCTTAGTTACAATACAAAAAATTGGTGAACAGCCTCTACCACCAGCTCAGCACAGTGCTTAGTGGCTGCTTGAAGCGAGCACATATTGTTTTGAATGGCTTAATCACTTCTTTCTTCAAGTTCAAAAAAGAGTAGTTATTAACCCTTGTGTTCTCACGAAATTTTCAGAGTAGAACTTGACTGTATATTAGTGACACTTAGATTACTAAGGATAGGATCTAAGGTTTATACAACACTTGCTGTTGGAAATTTAAACAGAAAAGAGTCTGCTGACCCTTAGAATTTTATAAGATTATGTTTGAGGAGCATGGACACTGTCAGTCTTGAACAAGCTGAAATCTCAAATCCCAAAATACTAACTGTAAAAAGAAAACAAATAAAAGCAGACAATATCACTGAAGGTATTTATCCTTCCAATAATCATTTCATTTGAGTAGAATTATTCATTTTAATAGCTTTTGAAGTAACTTTTTTATAAACAAAATTGTTTTTAATTAGCAGGAGAATAAGGAATAGGCAGAAGTAACTGGCAAAAAAGGGTATAAGATTTCTTGAACACGAATATTGCCCAAATGGATAATAACTGAAGGTTGTCACCATCTGATATTTGTTCACTGGTCTATGTAAAATGAAGCTGTGATCTGTGTCGTAGGATTTGGAGATCATTTGCAGCACAGAAGGCAATAATTAACATCATTGCTGGCAGTCCCAAATACTGAATAGGGACAAAATATAATTTACCTTCTTATTCTTAAAGGTTTTGTTCATTCATGTCAGAGTTCAGTCAGACTGAAAGAGCAGCCAAAGGAAATTTTTTTTAACCAGTGCTGACACAATGCTTGCTCTCTGCAACAAAGCAAATATTTCAGCTTCCAGATCCAGCAAATTAGGCAGAGCTTACAAACATAATCCTTCCAAAGAAAATTGGAATCCAACTCAGATAACACCAGCAGATAACAAATCCATACTTTTAAAGGAATAATAAGCTTTAGGCATGACAAAAGTAGTAGTGGAGCAAAAGGCAATACTCCTGTGGTATCCTTCTTTGTCACACCTTTAGCTGAACTACAACTATAGCATCAGTGAAATTTGTCTGTGCATGAAGGTTTTTCACTCCACAAAACTCAAAGTGTAGATAGCTGTTGAAGACACTAACAGATCTTTCTCTAACTTTTTTTTTATTTTTGGTTGCCTTAATTTTCTAATGAGAGTAAACTCTTTTGTAGGGAATGTAAGCCAATGATAATAGATTTGCTTTGGGAGAAAAACACTGCATCACTGCAAGAAAAGTCATTCACTGGCCGTGAGCAGTCTGGCAAGGTTATCCTGTGGTGGATAAATTAATTCAATGACATGCTTAATAATGCAAGTTTTATGGATATAAGATATGCCTCTTAAAGTTTGCTACAGGGGACAAGAATCAACCCACTGTGCAAAATTGTCAATGAATTTATTGGACTTGGCTGACACCACGAATTTCACAGAAGTTTAGTTTGCCAAAACACCAAGTAATTGAAGCTTAATCCTTAAAACGACAATGAATTACTTTTTAAGTTTGTCCTGTATTTGCTGTGTTTACTGGAAGCTGGAGTAGATACACTGTCTGATTATTGATATGGTATATTTCTTATTCTAGGTTCTATCCTTGGGGGCTGATGTTCTACCAGAATATAAACTCCAGACACCTCGCATCAACAAGTTTACTATATTGCACTATAGTCCTTTCAAAGCCGTCTGGGACTGGCTCATTTTGTTGCTGGTCATATACACCGCCATATTCACCCCTTACTCAGCTGCCTTCCTTCTGAATGATAGTGAGGATCGGAAGAGGAGAGAATGTGGATATTCCTGCAGCCCACTGAATGTTGTAGATTTAATTGTAGATATTATGTTTATCATTGACATTCTAATAAACTTCAGAACAACATATGTAAACCAGAATGAAGAAGTGGTAAGTGACCCAGCAAAAATAGCAATTCACTACTTCAAAGGCTGGTTCCTAATTGACATGGTTGCTGCAATACCTTTTGACCTGCTGATTTTTGGCTCTGGCTCTGAAGAGGTAAGCTTAAATGAATTAGAAATCTTAAATCTTAATTTATTACTTCACAATGGTATTCTGTGTATCCTAAAGTATTTTTTGCTTGTCATTTAATAGGCTTCTTAGTGTTTCCAACCCATCTTTTAGAGTTAAGCTAAAATTAAATCTTCCTTTGTAGAATAATGTACAATATTAGCTTTCATTGACAAGAGCTAATTTCATTGCTGAATCATTGGATGATTTAGCTAGTATTTTTCAGTTATACCATATTTGATACTGTCTTTAGAAATAATAAATAAATATATTGTGTATGAAGGACTTGGTCAAATGGTTTTATATAAGAACTGCTGCTTTGGTTTGTCGCTTACTTTGTGAAAACTGCCCATGATGCATGTAAGTGCTGTGTTGGCATTGCATCATTAAAATAAATTTGCTCTGTTCAAAATGTTTAGATCAGATGTTTACTTAGCAGAAAACAGATTAGTTGTAGCATAAACTATACTAGTTTTCAAAGAGATGTGACTGTTGTCTGTTTTATCAAGAATACGTACTGTCGAAAGAAGGAAAGAAAGATTAGTTGGGGTTAGCCTTGACAGACATGATGTATCTCCTCACCCTATCTATGCAATAGAGTAAAAAACTGTTCAATATATGCATCCAAAAATGGCCCAAATGCTATATTCTGGATTCCGGACCCAGTTCTTCCAAACAATTTTATTTCATTTAAGAAGGGCTACAATCATAATATATTTTTCTGAAAAGTGAACAAGTAGAGAATTGGGTTTGACTTTTCTGTGATGCACAGAATGAAGAAGTTTTTTTTAAAAAAGCAGCAAACCAAGCAAAAGGTAAATGAGGAGTCTAGAGAAACATGAGATAAAACCATGCAGTAAAAATAACTTTTATTAAGGAAAGCAATAAGAAGAGAGAGAGTAATGTAAAGGACAGAGGGAAGATATTAAAAGTTCTCTTAACAGAAGAGAACTTTTTTATTCAGAAGGTGACTAAAAAGCTCAGAGATTTTAAGAGAAAATTTGATCACCTTTGCATTCATTATCTGTGGCAGGTCTCAATCTTTCTGCAGATAATTTTTTCTCTGGTTTTGAAAGCACGGACACATGAAAGACAAACATTTTCATAATGGCATTACTTCTAAATCAGACTACAACATTCCCCTTCAGGCATGGTCTCCATCCCTTTCTGATCATTGAGCACTTGTCATTGCCAAAAATTATATTCAGTGATTAGAAGTGTGGAACATAAAGAATTACAACAGGAACTAATTCCAAAGTTTGTTTAAGGAGTCGTCTTTGGATTTGCCCCTGAACATCATTCTTCTACACCTCCCCTGTTACAGATGTGCTTAAGAGTAAAGTGCCAGGTGCTAAAGTCATGTTAAAGGAATAACTCTAACATAAAATAGTGTTACAGATTACAGTAACAAACAAGAGCATTCTTGTAGGTAAATAGGCAAATATAAAATTGTGGAATTTGAAACAGAAATTATTGGACCATGTAATGACTTCTTCACTATTGCAGACATAAGTAAATTGATTCTTTATTCCCTCAAAATCTAGTAATTGACCACTTTCACTACCTGGAAAAACTGGTTTGTTTATCTAAGCAGCAGTGATGCTATATAGATTATGTCCCATTCACCACACCATCATGGCTTCTCTCTCTCATTCATGGTGTTGAATATGTCAATCACTCTTCTAAGCTGCTACTTAGTGCAGTTTTTCTTCCTACTTTGCTAACTATAATATTTCACCAATTATCCCTTTTTGATAGTTTAGCAAGAAGGAAATGTAAAACTGTCAGAATGGAGCATTTTTCATTTAATAGAAATTTTCAGTCATAAGGGTTATCTTTTTTATGAAATAGCTCTTTTTTGTTATATAAAGATTCTTCAAAGAAGATCTCCAATGAAAAATTGTATTGAATAGTCTTTTTATTAAACAACATAAGTTCTAAAGAGAGCTCCATGGGTGCTCATGCAGCTTTAAAACACCTTGATATCAAATGGAGTCTTGAAAGGGCAGGAGATAATAATCCAAATACCACATATAGCACTATCTGAATGCTTCTATTTGAGCTGTACTTTTTCAGCCATAGGAAAGCAACAGAGTTAGACCATTAACTTTCCAATTTCTAAAGTAGGGAAATAATGTAATTTTAATTTTTTTTTCTGCTTAAGCAGACAACATAAAATTATGATGATTGGTAATAAATAATTCTCTCTTTGGTGTGTGTGTGTGTTTTAAAAGTTAGGTGGCTTCCCTGATACTTGGGAAGATAAAAATAACAAGTAGATGGAGAAAAAAGAAGAGAAAAGATTCTGATGTGATTATCCAGCTACTCTTGCACTTGTAGTCCAGCAGATAGGTATGATGAAAACAGAGGAGCTAGCAATCCAGAGAAGAGAGCAGCATCCATCAGATTGCTCTTTGCAGACATTAATTGCTGGCACCAGATGGGGTAAGGTAACTGATAGAATAGGACCCCTGCCTCCTTGGGCATTGTGCTGATCAAAGCATTCCAGCATACCAACAAAACTACATTGCATGAGATGTAGTTCTGAAACCGGGAACTTCTGTCCCTGGCCGAGTGACACATGGAAGGTGTACTGTTGCTATATGAAGGCTACATCTGTGCTGGGACAGCATGTAATGCACATTAAAACTTGTGGACCATGCTTTTCACCTCTACCACCAGCTATATTTTAGTATTAAAGCCTCTCCACTGTGTAAAAGAAAATTAAAACTCAGGATGAGTTTCTTGATTCTTTAAAGCATATCTAGTCTCATTCATGCTGATTTTATCCTTGAAGAGATGAAGTTTTCTAGTGTTATACAGCTTTCACATATTTCAGAGCTCAAATTAATGTATCTAAGTATAGAATTGACACTGAGGATGAATAATATTAGCAAGTTTTAACTTAAGAATGGGGTGGAAAAGTGCTGACATACTGTAGATTCACAATCTACCATCTGATCTATTTAAGGGGCACTGTAAGAGTATGCAGCCTCTTGCATGATGTAGAGATATGACTACATCTGTAATAGAATGTTTCAAACACCCCACTAAGGATCATAAATATTTAAGCCTGATCTACCTTACCAAAAAAATTACCTAATCACAATATTCACATGCTTCTGAATCTCAGCCTAGGCATAGCATTTTGAAGGATATGGTCTTTCAGACTATTGAGGTCACTAACCATTTTTATGTGGTTATGAGAAATTAACCCTGAAGTTATTATTTGGGATGTTAAACTGAACCAAGGAGTGTTACCCTACATTATCCTCTTGCCCATTTACTCAGAAAATATGAACAATTTATTGAGGTGTCCACTGATAAATGCAGGCAATAAAGACTCTTGTTTTGTTCCAAGGGCCTTGGGGTATTACTCAGAAATATGGTAAATGCAAGGATTTAATAAAACATTAAAACTAGTCTAGTACTTATTGCAAGAAAGCTTTCATGTGATGCATACTACTGTCAGAATGGTTTGTGAGGCTTGGAAAACTTTTCTTGCTAAGTGTCATGTAATATACATGCATGTTAAAAAAAAAAAAAACAACCAAATTATTAAAAATGTATTCAGTCTTGGCATTTACTGAATACTTCAATATCTGTTCAGACTTAATGCAAGGAAAAAAGGTAGCTGAGTGGGGTTTTTTAATCCAGTTTTTCCTATTTACAATGCTGTCCATCCATTCTACAAGGAATTAGCAAGTATGAAAATTATTTACTAATTGACATTTTCAAACTTATATTAATAACCTTTAGATTCCTTTAAAAAGATCAGAGCCTCAAAGAGGCTGAAATGAATAATAGCACAAGTCTGCACTAAAAATCTTGGAATATATTCCTGCTTAAAACTGCTCCAATTTATTTTTCTAATCGTATAGTACTTTTATTACTGGCTCTTGCCACTACACCTGCAAGATGCAAAAGCATTAATCTGGAGTAACTTTTCCATGATTTTCTGTTCACAGTGCTTCATCTTCTTTTACCTGTATGAGTGTTCTTACTATTACAAACAGGAAGAACCTTGCAGATATACTCTTTGGGATATTTCTGCCCTAGTACTTCTCTTTTCTAGAATATGTGTGCCAGAGAATTGCAAGGAGTTTCTAAGTTAGGATCAAATGCAGCCACACAGCTTTGTTCAAAAATACTTTTTACCTATGTGGACAGTCATATAATTATGAGTAGTTCCAATAACTTACAGACTTTATCATGTTAAAAAATCATGAATCTATTGGATCATTAAGTCCATTATGGTGGATTGAAGAGTCCAGATCAAGTAAAATATTCAAAATGAAAGAGTATTTAGTGCAGAATGGCAACTTCAATATATCATGATTTTAAATGTACATTTCTTATTTTCTTCCCTGGTTTTACAATGAAATGGATAGTTTAAAGAAAATGAAATAAAGATTACATTGAAATTAGTTCTTTACTTATTTTGTTGATTCCTCAAAATACTGGAATTTGTAGTGGTTTATTCATGCTTACTGTTCATGAGAATACATTTGCTGACAGAGAAACTTAATTTCTATCTTATTTTTACAGACAACTACATTAATAGGCCTTCTGAAGACAGCTAGACTACTGCGTTTGGTGAGGGTAGCACGGAAATTGGACAGATACTCCGAATATGGTGCTGCAGTTCTGATGCTCCTCATGTGCATATTTGCACTAATTGCACACTGGCTTGCTTGCATTTGGTATGCCATTGGAAATGTAGAAAGACCTTACTTGGCTCACAAGATTGGCTGGTTGGATTCTTTAGGAGAACAACTAGGAAAGCATTACAATAAGAGTGACGCGAGCTCTGGACCCTCCATCAAGGACAAATATGTTACAGCACTTTATTTTACCTTCAGCAGTCTGACAAGTGTAGGATTTGGAAATGTGTCTCCAAACACCAACTCAGAGAAAATCTTTTCCATCTGTGTCATGTTGATTGGCTGTAAGTAATTTTATTGTGGATTTTAATCTTTTTTTTCTCTATGTTTGAGCAAATGGCTTAACATTCTAAGCTAATAAGATTATAAGCATGCAGCCGGAAGGGCAAATTCTAGGGAAAGGAATGTTGTATGCAAAAATATGTTGTGACTCATTCAGTGTCAGGAAGTAATCAAGTTGCTTGGCTACTCAAAATCTGTTATCCAAACTGTCAGAAGATTTGTGTTGTGCATCAGTGTCTGTAAGCAAATCCTGTATAGGGTAAGAAGGTGAGTTTTGAGTAGATTTAGGAAATTATAGCCCATCATATTTGGATAATTTTTTTTTTTTTTTTTAAATTTAAAACTGAACCTATAAATGTATGCATACCTTTTTAACTCTTCTCTTTGTTCTTAACTTTTACTTAGCCGTACTCATCTGCAAAGCCCAACGATATGACTTAAGAAAGTTTTGTTTCTATTTAATCCAGCATTAATGTACGCTAGCATTTTTGGAAACGTATCTGCAATAATCCAAAGACTCTACTCGGGAACTGCACGATATCACATGCAGATGCTGCGAGTGAAGGAGTTCATTCGCTTTCATCAAATCCCGAACCCTCTGCGGCAGCGACTGGAGGAATACTTCCAGCATGCATGGACATACACCAATGGCATTGACATGAACATGGTATGTTCTTCTGTTTTTCAGGCAGAGATGCTGAGGAATAGATAAATGCATGAGAACTTAGAAAGAGACTGTAAGTCTTTAGTATTTATCAGTTGTAAAAGTACAAGCTTAAGAAGGTAGATATATATCTCAATTATTGACAATCAAGCTACTACGTTTGGCATCCAAACATTTCACTGCCTAGGTTACCACCAGGTTTATCAGAAATCTCAGTTCTCACTGTGTATAGGAAAGCTTGAGAACTGCAGGTGGCTTCTGTAAGCTTACATAGAGAAAAAAAAAAAACAACATAGGTTTCTTATTTCAGACATAGCTGTTCCAGAATTTTGTTTGTTCTTTGCCCTAATTTTCCACTTCCAGTATCAAACAAGAGTACCTTTGTTGATATCTACAGAGTTACTGTTCTATAAAACCCATGGACATAATTCTTTTTCAAAATCATGCCATGTAATCTAGAACAGGTATATTGGGAATGGGTTGAAGAGAGGAGCAGGCAGGTTTAGCTGCTCTTTTCAAAGAGAAATATTTGAAGCACATGATAGCCTGAAAAGTAATTCACTTGCATACACAACCACATAATTCTGCACTGAAAATCAACACAGTACTACTAACCATTTAGCCATCCACAGAAACTCATTTTTAGGAAGTGACAAGGAATAACACTCGTATTTTCTGTTTTTGATAAAAAAAACCCCTGTAATCTCTCCTTTTATAAATATATGGCCAGCTAAAAAGGAATAACAAGCTGCTGGTGAGCAAAAGTAAGCATCTATATCTCTGGCTTTTTTTCTGGAGATAGAAACATTTTTTCTGAAAAGTCAAATATGTTTCCTGAAAAGTCAACGTGAGTTTGAAGACACTGAGGGCATTGTGCGTCTTAGGGACCTGTGAATCTGTGTCTCTGTAGGGATGCTTTCCAGAGCTGTTCAGAGCTGGAGATTAGAAACTTTGCAGAACTCTCCAGAAAGCTGTCAAGAACAAGAAAATCTGTACACTTTTGTAACAATTTAGCTAGAAATCAAGTTCCAGAATTTTGACATACATTCAAACAGCTTTCATGTGGTATCTATACATACATTTCTGAATGATTGTCAGAGTACTATGCTTTTATGCAGTAAGCAGAAACAATGGTCTTGATTAAAATCTTTTATATAAGTGTATTACTGACAGTTTGACTTCATGGTTACCATTAAGTAAAGCAGATCTTTAAAATACGATAGAAAATTAATATGTTTGGCTTCATCTGCCACTTCCATGAGTGTCTCCTCCAGAGGGATAATATGCCCAGGGCAGGACAAGGACACTTGTATAAACCTCTGCTGGGGATTACTGCAGAGGAAGGCAGCATCAGTAGCTTCATCCTGTGTGGCACTGAATAGCCCTAATTCTTTCTGATGGCAATGGAATTGTGGGATACTCAGCACTTTGCAGGATCAGGCCCTTAAGCTGCAGGTGTGTGCAACCTAAGCCTAAAGTAGCTCACTGAATTATTTCTGAAGATATTACAAAATCATGTATGCCTTAACTAATTCATTACCACTAATGGATGTGCTAAAAACACCTGTTTCACATGAAATAATAGCTATAACTGCATGTTGTCACATGAAAAGTTGTGTAATTCAGAAACTGGTGTACTGAAATTAGTCTTGGATTTGTCATTAATGTGAAATAAGAGTTAAAATGGATTAAATAGCCCATATTCTGCAATATGATTGTGAGGCAGTATGAAGGATTTGTTTTAAATAAAGTGTGGAAAAACCCTCAAGTTTAGTATCTTGTTTTGTTGTATTTTATTCCTTATTCTGTTCACAACTTCTATCCCTCAAGTTTTATGTCAATCACTTAATTTCCTTTAAAACTGAGTTTGAATGTATTACACTTAGGACAAGGATAATATGAGAATTGTGTGATTTACGTTGTACTTATGAAAGATTTATCTCTTTCCTGTCTGCTTCACACCTAAATACATGGAATAACACCACCCACTGGTAAGAGCAGGAGGTATTTATATCAAATTTAATTCCAGTATAAAGTGTGGAGAATATCCATGTTATCTGTTGGGTTTAGAGCTTGTTCAATGCTTTCTAATTTTAATTGTAACTTTTTGCATGATGAAGGGGTAGATAGCAAAGGGAAATAATCCAAGAGAATCAGATGTGGGGCAAAATGGTTACTAAAACTTAGACATTAAAAAATGCTAATCTAACCACGTTTATTAATCACTGTTTTACCCCACAACTCAAGTCATGCTTCTCTGCCCAAAAAAGCTCATGTGCATATTGGTTTGCATTAGATAGTTGCTCTGTAGGAATGTCACTGACAAAGTTGCCATGCTGCTGATCATTCTGCATTTTCCTTCGTGTGAATGCTCTTAGTTTAAACCATATATGCATGTTAACACACGCACCAATGAAGTTTTCTTGGCTATTAGCCATGTGCATATGAGTTGGACTTGCATGTGTTTTTTACTTAATTTTGCATGAAATATTTGCATTTACAGAACAAAGGACTAATGTTGTCCTCAGACAAGTGTATTTGACTCCTGCCCATGTTTACTTGGAATTTTTGCAAATTCTGAAGGCAGAATTTCATCCAATATCTTTTTTTTTTTTTATTTCATGACTGAAAGCTGAAAAAAATTCAAAAATGTAGTCCTCTTTTTCCTTGGAAATACGAAATGCATAATAATTTACATTTTATATATATATATATGTACATGCAACATATACACACATATTTATATATCTATACATATATAAATAACATTGGAGAATATATTTCAAAAGATGTTTTAAATTATCCTCAGTAATATATTTAAGAACCCAGGTAAAGTGGAAAATAAAAAATTTTAAAAATACATTAAACAGATACCCTTTTAATCTCAGGAGTAATAGTGCACTAAGTCTAAACTTCATTTTCTAAACAAAATTCTACACCTTAGATTGCAAACCAGAAGATAATACTTTATGCTTATTTGAAATGGTTAAACTTAAAATTAGCTTTAAAGACCTGCAGGTGAAATATGCTGAGACCTTATTTATTTGTTCATTTGCTCCCTTCTGCTCCATTTCTACATCTTTTTGATTATATTCCATTACATAATGTATTTTGATTAAAAACAGTTCCACATAATTATGCATGGACTGGATAAACAGGATTTGGGATTTATTTTAATCTGGATAAAAATCTTGAGTCTATAGAATAAGCATCATTTAAATCATGCCTCTGTGATATACACTGGCAAAGTCAAATTACAAAAAGATATTTACAATGCCTATTGTTTCATGAAAGATGTCACCAGTCCCAAAGATTCAAATTCTTGTAATATTTTTTAACTATCCTGATCTGTTTTTCCTAAATTCTTTCTGCCTTCTTTTTCCTCTTTCATTCCCATGTTATCAGTGCAGCACTGATAATAGCATGCCTATGATGCTTCCCCCAAAAAGATTAGTTATATAGTGTTTGAGATATTTTTTTAAGTTATGCATGTCTTTTTTACAATCCTGTCCCACCCCTTCTTTCCATGGATCTTCTGTGCATCTGAATAGCTTTATTGGTTTATTTTACATTTGAAAAGAGTTCAAAGAACTAACTAAGTGGGACAAGCTGAAAAGTGTTTAGCCCAATGTAAACATTAATTAAAACTTTGGATCTGGGGCAGATGTCTTTTTGTTTTGGGTTTTGCCCAATAGCATGAAAGGAGAGCAAGTCAGAATTTTTATAAATAAATGTATGATTTCTCCTGCAAGCATCCAAGCAAATGGTTAATTTTACAATTGTGATAACTGCCTTGGCCACTGTGATCATGCAAGTACAGTAGAGCACACACCTATCTTGAACCAGGAATTCTACTGTAGCAAATGAAGGGCAGGTTCACCATTGCCTTGTTAAGGCTTCCTTTGTAAGAAATTGGCCGCTGATACCTGGTTGACATTACTACATTTTTTATACTTGCTTTTCCTCCCACGTGATCACTTCTTACAACAAAACCAATTTTATCAATAGAACCAGTGCCACTAATATATTTGAAGCAGAGGATTAGAAAAGTAAATTAAAATTTCGAAAACAGCAAGGAGAAATTCTTTGTACCATCAAAAACCTAATGCAAATTAGATGTGTTTGGAACAAAACCTAGCAGTAAACTGTTAAACAGAGGGAATATGTAATCATGGTGGAAATTGGTACTGCTATTTGTCTATATGTCAGAACAGAAATCATGACATATAAACCAGCCAGGAAGTACCTTGTGATTAGCTGTAAACCCGTTCTTTCATTTTCTATAACAAGACCACTTAAAAAAATGTGTTTGTCTACATTGAATTGAGTTATAGAAAAGAAGACCTCAGAAAAAAAAGGTTTTCAAGAATGTCTATCTGTTGCTAAAATGATCCTTTATCAGTTTCTCACTGCATTGTATTTTGTCATCTAAAATCTCAAAAACAAGAGCAATTCATTTTTCAACTATCATATTTTTTGAAATATACAGCTCTGGTCAATCTTTAACTTCCACAGACTTACTACTTTTCTGTTGGTAAGGGAGTCAACAGTTGAAGAAACTGAAATAATTTTCTGTCTTCCTTGTTCAGCAATGTATCATATCCCAGAGATCACTTTTCAGATGTACTCAGAAACTGTAATAAGATTATAGAAGAATGGTCCACTGCAGCTTCACTAATTTCAGCGTAAAGGTGTCACACATCTGTGTTGTGGCAGTGACCGAAAAAAAAAAGATCCTATTTTTGGTAAGGTTTTCAGGCTTCAATCTCACTGAAAGGTGAATTAGCTCATCATCACATACTGCTTCTCTTCTCTCTCAACTGTTGTAAGGAAATACACTGAACATTAAAAAAAAAATCGTTCTGTACAAAGAAGAGGATTTTTCATAAATAATCTTTCTTTGTGGAACCCAAGAGCTTCTGGAGCAGAATTATTGCCACCTGTGACCTTGTTCTTTCTTTTCTAATCAGAGGAAACAGCTACTGGGGGACAGAGATCCTAATTCAAAATCTAAGCAGCACAATTTGTGCAGCTAAAGGGTCTCAGGTTAGCATTAAAATTAGGTGGCTGACAGAAAGATGAAAATCAAATACATGTTATTTCACCAAATATATTAATTAATATTAATTAAATTCACTTATTCTTACCAAACAAAGACAAAAGGTTAATTTTTAATATAAAGTTCACATTTTATTATTCAAATATTTTGAGAACTTTATTCAGCACTTAATGATGCCAATGTCAGCATAGCCTGAGATCTCTCTCACGCAGGTGAGAAGCAAACAGATACTAAGTATGTATGGTCATGACACAAAGTGAATTTTTTCCTGCCTCTTTGTACCTTCAGCCGCTCAAATTTTTTGCTGCCTTTATTTTTTGCATGGACCAGTTTCTCAAACCATTTCACAAGGAGAGATCAAGACAAGGCAGGAATAAATAGATAATGTGGAGAAGGACCAGAATCCTCTTTCAGTTTATGCCATATTAAATTCCCAGATGAACTGGGTAGTCTCCCTTTATCTTTCCCTCTATATGCTGGGCACCTGCCACTCATAAACAAGTCTGACTGATTCTAGGACAAGAAAGCCTCAGTCACTAGTTTCGACATACCCCAAACACAGCAAAACACACAAGAGCCCTCTTGTGCTCTGTTCAACTGCTGCTTGGTATTTAATGATCCCACCTATATTTCAACTGAGAAATGCTCAACAGAAGATTATATGCGGAATTAAAGGAGTATCTTTGATTTTAAGGTTGCAAACACTGGACCATCTCTCATACTAGGAAAGGCTGAGGGAGCTGGGAGTGTTCAGCCAGATGGGAGAAATGAAGGCTCAGAGGATCTCATCAATGTGAACAAATACCTAAAGGGAGGGTGTTAAGAAGGTGGAATAAGTTTATTTTCAATGGTGCCCAGTGACAGGACCAGAGGTAATGGGCACATACTGAAACTGGAGGCTTTGTCCAAACACCAGGAAACACATTTTTACTGTGAGGATAACTGAGCACTGGTGGAAGTTGCCCAGAGAAGTTGTGGCATCTCTGTCCTCAGAGATATTTGAAAGCCATCTGGACATCGCCCTGGCTACCAGCTCTAGGTAGACCTCCTGGAGCCGGGAGGATGGACCAGATGACTTTTCCAACAAGAAGTCCTTTCTAACCCTCAGTCATTCTGTGGTTTTGTTGGTATGGAATGTAGTATTTCCATGTTTAATGAAAATTATTGTAGCTAATATCCTAATTTGCTTCAGTTTATATACTTTCTAAATATCTTCTGTGGGACATATGTCAATACCTGCTACAGAAGTGAGGACAGAAAATCTTAAAATTGCCATGAACTTTGTAATTTATCCAAAAACCCCAAGGTTATCTTTGCTCCAAACAGTTGCTTGTTGCCTGATTAAGGCACAAAGATGTGTCCAAGTCTGTTGTCACAAATGTACCTGATACGTGTGTGAGCGATACCTTGCTGTCATCTTGAGAAAAGAAGTTAATGAAGCTGGACTCCCTCTCCTCATACAAAAGATTGCATTCTTCGAGGCAGTATGAATCATGTCCTGACTATCCTCACAAAACCTCAATCACTTATTCCATGTAAAATGTTTTACATCTATCTGGATGAATATCCTCCTCTGTAAGCGTGCCACATAGATAAACCAACGTTATTTGACGTGGAGTAAGTTTTATTCCAGACAGGAAGAGATAACTGAACTTGGACTTGATAACAATCAATGAGAGACAACCGGAGCCTGTGGTCACAGCATCCTAACTGATTTTGCTTTACTTTACTTCTTCTTTTTTAAGGAGAGAGGGCTAAAGCTGATTTTATGTTTTGTTACATGTCTTTTTAAAAATATCTATGTGTATTTCTTGAATTATGCATGAGTTCTGATTCCAAACATGATTCTAACCATAAGAATCCAAGATTTTTCTCACCAGGGCCCCATGGAATCACAGCTGAGGAGATACTGTGTATAACAATAGAAACATGTTGGAAAAGAATGGAACAATTGAAACTCAAATCTGTATTAAAATGATCTTTTAGTTTGGGATTTTTCATTGATAATAATGTTATTAAAAGCAATTAATTTTTATAATTATTTATAACTTTATAATTTTCAATTATTTTATTTATTTTGAAGATTACATGTATGATTTTCTAATATTTAGTATAGGCAGTGTGCATACAAATTTGATGTTGATGTTGATTCTCACATTATAATAACATAATTTTCAATGCAATTTCAGTAATGAAAATCAGAATATGAGAATGAATGTAACAAATAATTGGAGGTTTGGGTTGGCAAAATGTTGTCTGTACTGCACAGCATAAAACTTAGTTTGGAAACACCAAATTCTGTATTGTGTCAGCTACTGGACTTAGACTAAATACCTCACTACACACAATGTGTGCAATATGGTAAGCTCTTTTCAGTAATGTAGGTTTTGCCAATGTTTTAACAAACTTTTCTTCAAATCAGCTTCTTTCTTGAATTTCTAAGCTTGTATTAATGGAGTAATCTCCAAACTCCATTGGAAAACAATGCTATTTAGTCTTCCTTCTAGGCACTTTAAAATTGTGATATTAAAGGGTAGATGTCTTTCCTCTCTGATGTATGAAACTATTTTAGAGTGTAAGCTCCATGGAGCAGGGACTTTTTAATCACAGATGCGTGAAAAGAGGCTGGTATCTTTCAGATGTTATTGGCATATAAATGACTATTGACTAATATGCAATCATTTTAGAACAGTTTCATGATAAGTAGAAATTAATTATAAAAATAATAGTTTCTATAAAGGAATATCCAAAGTATCTTCAGAAATATAAACCAACACACATGGTCTGCATGGGTTTTGCTTAATGGTAAAATACAATCCCTTGATAAGTCAGATAAACAGCTGATGTGAAAAATTAAAACAATTTATTCTAACTGTATTCTAAGTGCTCATGACTTCCTAAAAATTCAAATACGCTTTTCTTGTAGGTACTTCTGAGTTCAAAATACATTTCCTATTTCACATCCTACAAAAATGGAGCTCTTGTAAATTGTGTTCAGATAGATGGATAGCAAGCAAATTAATTCAAAATAGGTCTTTTAGACTTACATGACTAGAGAACGATTTCAAAATAAACACAATTTTTCTCCACCTGTATCATTTGGTAAAAGTATTTGTTTCTCAGTTTTTCACTATCATTCAGTAAATAAGTTACTACAACCTACAGACTTTTTATTTCAATATAACTGCATTAAAATAAAAAGCAATTTTTATTTTACAGTTGGATACTGAGCTATTTCTAGTGGTGTGATAGATACTGTAAACAGAATGACATCACAGAAGCTTTTCATGTATCATATTTTCTTTTGCTTAGTGTTGTTGAATGTTGGCTTTTTCTGAGGTTGTATAAATTTCATGTGGTAATGCCCTAAGGCTCAAAAAATTTTTGTACATATGTGTGCTAAAACATTGTTTGTTATTTCACAGCATTGATTTCCATTAACAATCATAGAAATATTTCAACTCTTTTAAAGGTTCTAATATCTCATTTTTAAAGCATAGCTTGGCTTGTGTGGACAGAAGCCTCATATCAGAAATGTGTTCATCTTCACTAGCAAGGGATTTGAGTTGTGAATATATTTCTGCAAAGTGAGTGAGTGCACAGATTTTTTTGTGCTGAAGTAGAAATTAATATAGCAACAAGTGAATGCATTTTGGATGTATCTTTTCTCTGCAGAAATGTTTACATGTTTATAGAAAAATGGTGCAGAGGATAAACAGGGATGAAATAATAGACTGGTCTGAAAACAAAAAGACACATCCTGTTCACATATTCATAGGACTTGCAGCATCAGTACATATTTTGCCTTCAGTAATAGGCAACAGTTGTAGCTCTCCCTAGAGAAAGCATATGACCCAAACACATCACTGACAGCAGATAACAGGACATAACAAAGAAAGGTGGTGTGTCCTAATGTGTCAGCAGGCAGAGTCACAGTACTCCCATGAAGTCAGTAGCAGAAATGTTTATAGATTCTAGAAGAATCAGAGGTGTATTATCCTAGACAATTTAGAAAAGCTCACACATAATGACCACGTTGTAAATAGCTCCCTTCTTTCCTTCTAAACAAAATTAACATGTTGCCATGGTACCCAAGACGAATTCCATGATTCTACTTGAGGCAAACTCCTATTGTTCTGGTAGGAGATGAGCGAGGACCACAGCAAGTAGCCCTGTGGTTTGCTGAACTAATCATCTGCCCATGTAAATCTGCATAATGTTGTTTCAATAGCTCATGTTGCTTTTTCTGATAAAAATCTAAGTCCTACACTTGCAAGCAGAATATATTTAACATGAAAACCCTAATAAAATGCCCTCTCTCTGAAAAATATCTAATCTTCTTTAGATAGCTCTCATTTTACAAATGTCATGGTTATTTCAGCAAACCTCTCTTATAAGTGTAATACTTTGACAATTGATAGAAAGGATATAGATATATCAGTCCAAATAGGTGAAATTTAGTCAAGATTCTCCCTTTAGCTGTCTTATTTGTTATTTTACAGCAGTATAGTCATTCATATACCCTGATACCATTTCTTGCAATGAAAGAAATCTTGATAGCGTATTTTGTAACTACTGTATAGATTAATATTTATATAAATACATTGTAAAAGCTTTGCAATATAGATTACACTATGCATTTGTTGAATTTTAATACTCTTACAGCTCTTAGAGCCATGTCTATTTGTAGGTGACTTCTTTCTTTTTGTCCAGGAAGAAAACATAAAAATTTTAAAAAGAACTTTCATAGCATTCGCATGAAATCCTTATGCTTGTCTTTCCAGGTCCTGAAGGGGTTTCCAGAATGCTTACAAGCTGACATTTGTTTGCACCTCAACCAAAATTTGCTTCAGAATTGCAAAGCTTTCCGGGGGGCCAGTAAAGGCTGTCTTCGAGCTTTGGCTATGAAATTTAAGACAACACATGCACCTCCTGGAGACACTTTAGTGCACTGTGGAGATGTTCTCACTGCTCTTTATTTTGTTTCAAGAGGCTCCATTGAAATCCTTAAGAGCGACATTGTTGTAGCCATTCTTGGTAAGTACAAGGCATATTAAAAGAGTCAAATTTTCAAAAGAAATGTTTATTGTTGTTCCTGGGACAGGAAATTTGTAAATGTTTTACTCACTGTTATTTAAAATCAAGCAAAAAAATAACTTAAGAACAAAAGTCTACATTACATACACTTCTTCGGATTTCTAAAGATTTATCTTTAGTCACATTAATCCCTAGGTAAAAGGTAAGCTGCAAGTTCAGGCAAGCAGATATCCAATTATTCCAGTTCTGATTATGCTGCAAGATCAAAAGTCAGGGCCACCCTGTTTTTGAACAGCGATGAAGGTATTGAGACATGTAGACTCCTCTATTTGCTAACTGGAGCAATCTACTCTGGGCGTTCAAAATGTCTTCAAGAGATTTTCAGAAATACCTGTTTCTGCCAACTGGGCATAAAGGAAAAGAAGAGAATAACAGATTAATCTGATCTAGATGTAATGACACCAGTGTTTCCCCTATATTTCTTATTAACACATTCTTGTTGGTATAGCATGATGAGTTACTTGTTTTTTTTCCTAACAAAGTTGGCTCAGGACAATGCTCAGTCCAGCTGGGAGCTCACCTGCAACTGGGCATAGCTCGTCTGCGAAACCAGTAAGACTTCATTAGCTATAGCAATATTAAAAGTAAAATAACTAAAACCTTACCTAAATATGGCTACAGATTTTTTTCTCCAATGTTATATTACATGATAAGAATGCAAAGAATAATTGAGTAGATGAGTAAGGATTTTGCTGTACAGAAGCCTACACTAGCTCTAATATCATTCGTATGTTGTCTTTCTGTTAATTGGCCACTGTAGGAACTTACAGTCAGAAAAGTAGCTGAAGCAAGATGTGGACTGGGGGCAGTAGGTTGCTATTAACCCACTTTTGACTGATTATTCTGTTTATACTTTGCAGGGTAGATATGTGAGCAGAATGAAGGTGTGCCTAAAGCAATCCTTCCCTAGGTTTAGATAGTGTTATCAAGATAATTTATCATTTCATGCTGTTGCATCTCATCATCTGGGCCAGTTTTAGGCACAAGCAAAGTAGGGAGCATGCAAGTATAACACTGTGAGGTTTTTACTTAACTGTGTAAGAGTCTTTCCCTGATTATGAGCAGTGTGGTTCATCAAGGAATTCATCTCTCACATCAAAAACATGTAAATTTCTGCACTATTTCTACTGTACTTGCAATCAAGACAAGCTGCCAATTTTATGGATTCATCAATTTCTTCCTGGGCCAAAGATGCAGACTGGTCAAGTTTTTCATGTTACGCACATCAGATCCCTGTGCTCTCACACTGCAGCAGAAACCCAGGTATTTGCAGGGCCGTGCCACTGTATCTCTTTTGGCCTATGGCTGTTCACACCAGCGACTGCAGCTTGGACCCTCACTCTCCCAGGAGTGGTAGGTCAGACAGAAGGACAGGTGTGCACAACTGCATCCGAAAGAAACTGAGCCCACATCTGTTGCATGATCCATGAGGCAGGAATCTGCCCATACCTGGCTCCAGTGAATGAGTCTGTGGTATTTTGAAGAATGTGCAGAAAAAGGATAGATGACATAAAGGAAAATTACTCTGCTTTGAAGTCACTCAGAAACCTAACAAACTTTATCAATACTTAGCCAAATATTTTTAGTTAATTCCTCTTTCTGACAAACCTACACACAGAAATGGACATTAAAAAACAGTGCTTTGTGCTCTGGGCAGCAGAGTATTCCAACAGAGGTAGCATGGATGAAATTTTCACCCTTAACAAGTATTGCAATATCATCAAAGAAATCAAAGTGTTCTGAGAAATGTTGGGTTTCTCCCCCAGTTTTCTTCAAATCATCAGCACTGTCTGAGGTGAAGGAATTAAGTTTATTTAATACTGATCTGACAACAGTAATTCTGCATCAAATCCTTAGAAAACACGATGTGTCTGAAATCTACTATCTCTTTCAGCTTTGCAGACAAGATATAAAAATACTGCAACCATGTCAATACTCTCATTGCAGAGAAGGTTTTATATGCCTTGAATAGGGACCTCTGAATTCAAAAACATTTAGGGCAGAAGGACTATACTGGCAAAGCCCTGTTACATCACTGACTCCTGTTACATTTCATACCTTTGACTATCTGTTATGTCTAATGAACTGTGTTTGATGAAATAAAGACAACAGTTTTTGCTTTGAAGATATGAAGAAATGAAAAAAAGATCATTTTTTTTGGCAGTTTATTTCCACAGTTAATCACCTTTATTGTTAAAAATGCGTGCTTTATTTCCAGTATAAAATTATCTTGCTTCAATTTCTTTCCATTGGTTCTTCCTATGCATTCCTTCTCGTATTCTAGAGGCATTGAATCCCAAGTAATTTTCCCTCTCTAAAGAATATATGCAATATAATCAGGTTATCTCTTAATCTTCCCGTGTTCTTTAAGACTCTCACTGTAAATCAGCCCTTAAATAATTTTTTGCATTTTTTAGCTGCAGTTTTCAGCTTCCTTTTTAGAAAACAGAGAAACCAGGCCTACTCTTAGTAAACTAATGTGAAAGGCACAAATGTTTAACAGAGTCAAAAAATAACCACTGTATTCTTTTTTACCAGTCTGCTGTTTCTCCCTCAATACGATCAGTATTCTTTTCCGCAAGTGTTCTCTTAGTTCCTCCCCAAACCCCATTTTGCAGGTAACCCTGAAACCCTTAGTTTAGGGCATATTTTCACTGGTTTTTGGGTGCAGCTGCTCAGCATTGTTGAAGGTTAGGTGTAGTTTGGCAAAAATGAGCAATTAAATAGAGATGACAATCTTAACAAACACCTATTGCAAATGCGTCAACATTGATTGGAAGAATTGTAACAGTATCAAAACAGAGGCAGACATGTTCAAAGGGCTTGTCCAAAAGAACTGCATCTTAGAAGTTTTGCATTCCCTCCAAAAAATATGAAAACTAAGTAATTTTCTACTAAAACCTATTTCAAGTATGGTTGGTTCCTTCATGTAATTCTTAACAAAATGATATTACAGGCCAGACAAGTCCTGGACTGGACTGAACGATAGAAATTACATCTTTGTCCTCATAACAATATGATTGAAATCACCAGATAATGCTTTTAGAAGAAAGGACAAAGGAACCTGTACAAGTCATGTTGTTTTGATGAAACGGAAGAAAAATTGTGATGAAACTTTCACTTAGTCCAGCTATATGCCTACGTATTTTCATTGATCTTAATAATTTCACTTTTAATACTTAATAATACTGCTTTTTCTTTATATATGTGCAATAGTAATTTGATTGTATCACTTCATGTAAAATCAGGTATTCTATGCCACTATCATAAAGAAATACATCATTCAATTTAATGGCTTATTCATGTTGAAAATAATAATCTCTGTTTAATTTTCTTTCTGCAGGGAAAAATGATATTTTTGGAGAGATGGTACATCTTTATGCAAAACCAGGAAAGTCAAATGCAGATGTGAGAGCTTTAACTTACTGTGACTTACATAAGATCCAGAGAGAAGATCTACTAGAAGTTTTGGATATGTACCCTGAATTTTCTGATCTCTTCCTCACCAATCTAGAACTAACTTTTAATCTGAGAGATGAAACTGCAAAGGTACATATAAAAAGTAATTTTTTTTTCTTAATATTGGGCCAAATCTGTCCCACAGTAACGAAACTTGAAAATAGCATTTGAAAAACGAAGGTTAACAAAATGAAAACTAAAATCCTGAGGCCAAATCCTACATTAAAAAAATATACTCACCTGATTGCTTCTACTGAAGCAATGAAGTTATTCAGATGATGTTAATCTAACAGGATTTGGTTCTATATTTAAATAGTATTAAGGCTTCACCCAGGGGGATTTTGTTAAAACCATGGAAAATATGGGTTTTTTTAGATGACTATAGCCTAGGTCACCACAAGGGGAACTTTTGACACTAAATGTAATTGTACATCCTTAAATTAATGATAAATCAGATTATCCAGATTCATTCTGTGTCTAGCAATAGAAAATACTTAATTGCCTTTCAAACATGAATTGTTAATTCCCTTATCTTGGCATGCACTCTACCTCCTAGGAGACTAAAAACTTACAAGGGAATTTTGAACTTTCACTCAGTCTTCAGATTTGCAGGCATTTCTTGGTCTCTTGTTCCCACAGTGACTGTCCTAAGTGTTCCCTTTTGCACAAATTACATCTTCAGGAAAGTCAAAATTCCACCAGTGTTTCCTTATTTCAGACTGACAGGGTTAGTCTGACTAGGAAAGAAAGTGGATGTTTGGCCAGAAGGGGAGTGGGGACATTCTCTTGCCCAGCTCATGCTACTGAGGCTAAAAGCTTCCCCAGAAGATTGCAGGTCCACCAGCCCTGGCCACAAGCCAGGGACTACACTGCCCACAGAATGACTGGTTTACATTTAATTATTTCTGAGATACTGCCATTTTGTGGCTTCCAACCACACTTTAAAGAAAAATAGAGCTTCAGTGAGAAGGAACTAACATAATTTGGCCTCAAAGGCCTTCTAAGAAAAAAAGAGAAAAAGAACATTAAGTTTTGGGCTGTAAATCATAGGGACATCTTTGCTAGTCATATATGGATCTTTATTTTTTTTAAAAATTATAACCAATACAACTTCTGACAAGAAATGTCTCTTCTTTATATTATGAGCCCTTTTTAATAAAATATCATTCCAAAAATAGAAGACCAATTATGTTCTTTTTTTCAGTCATCCTTTTGTATGTATTGTAAAGATCATAATAATTAATTACATGTGAAATACAACACAATGAATGTATAGTCTAGTGATAAATTTAAGTTAAAACTGAATGTCCATATATTTGAAAAATTTCTTGAGGATAATTTCACATTAAAGATTTAAGTCTGAGCAATTATTTCTTGCAATTACATTGTCATCAATGTTTTATCGTTATTTTTTCCTTAGATCTGAGAATTTTTTTTTTTTTACATCTATCTTCTGTTTTGTGGTGTAGAATACAAAGAAAGTTCACACTTCTTATGTACCTTAGAAATTGTTCCATTGTTATTCCTTACTTTTGTAAGTACTGATTAAAAATCACTAGTTTTCCCGGAGTCAAGGAAGGCAGGAGAGGCTCAGCCATGCTTCTGAGCTTGCAAAACCACCGTTTTTCTCTAGTTCGTTCTTGCGAGCCAGAAAATCATCCCCCAAAAGAAGCATTGAGCACATTCTCATCTTCAAAACGTCACTCAGATCTGAATTAGTTATCAGAATAATAGGTGCTTCTGCCTCAGCTTCTGCTCCTGCCCTCCTATTTGTGTAAAAGTGCCTTTTTCTTCCTGCAGTTATTCTACCAGTGGGCCACCACTGAAGCACATTACTTGCCAGATTTACAATGAAGGGAATAGAGAAAGATGTAAACACTTCCCAGTTCCCCTCTGCCCTTCTCCCACATGCAAATCTGCTTACATGATGGGAAACCTCACTAGCACAGGGAAGGGAAGTAGGCTGAAGCCAATGCCATGGGTATGTATACAAAGAGCAAAACTGGTGTTATATTCGCTAATTTGTACATTTCTTAGTTTTAAGTAAGTAGAAAAAATAAGAGTTAAATGCATCTTTTATCTACTGAAAAAAAAGCACTGCAATCTTCTTAAGACGGATAGAAAAAAAACCCATTGTATTCTGCTACAGAAATAAGTATCTGAATGATCTAAATCTGATAAAGAGGAAGGGAGGGTCTAGAAAGACGAAATAATAAAGTGCCTGATGCTTGTCAGCCTTGTATTTATTGTAAAATATAACCTTTATAATAATTGTAAACCGTAACCTTTATAATCATTACCATGAGTTAAATATAAATATAATTGCAATCAGTTGCCAGTTTACTTCTTGAAATAGTATACATTCTCTGTTAGCGGTAATTTATTTTTTTTTCATTAATTTCTCTAAGATTATGTAAACCACATCTGTGCAAGTTCAGAGAAGCTGATAACTCATGAACACGTGTATTTCCATGTAAACTTATTATCAGGATAATTTTATTTCACCATTAGGTGATGACAGTGTTGGTTTTGCTCAATTTGCATAAACTTTTTTAATGTTAGCCTTGGGCAATTCCATTCATTAGCTGGTGATGGAGAGGCTGATGCAGACTGATTTTAATATTGCCTTTTTTAAAGCTTGAACATGATTAACAGTCAATCACCTATTGCAAATCTGCCCGCTTTAGATGGGACTAATCTGTCTTTTTTTTTTCATATTTCATTAATCAAGTCTGACCTCGTAATAAGATCACAAACTACCAATGATACGGATGGAGATAACTGCAAACTACGGAGAAGGAAATTGTCCTTCCAAAGTGAAATAGAGAAAGGTAATTAACTTCATTTCTTACGTTAGACAGCACCACCTCATTATTCATTGGTATTTCACTTGGTAAGGCTGGGTACATTAATGTCCCAATATTGGCTGTTACTGGAGCAGCCCTTGAGAATCCAGCTGGGCAGCAAAAATACTCTGTGCATCCCTATATGCTTATGTATAACTAGAAGATACATGTTTCACCCTTCTATGACTTCACATCTATCTGTGAAGAGCTGTTCCATAATTAAGGTACCTTATTGCCTTTGAGACATGCATGTGTCTATATATATATATATATATATATATATGTATATTATCTCTTAATATCTATTTTCTGAGACATGATGTTTTAAACTGTGTGGAGAACCTACTCTAGTGGATTATTTTATTTCCTCAGCAAAGTGCTTTGTTGAACTTGATGCTAGGTAGTGTTTCTCCCTGGAATTGAAATATTTGAAAAGTTAAAAATTTAAGATACTTCAGGACACAGCAGATTCACCATAGTCCAATTTCAATTCATATAGTAATGTGTAAAAGGTTGTTCTGGCAAAGGTTTAGGTAACTTTTTATGTGCTTATGTTCACATTAGTGGCTTTTGGGAGTAAACCTAATGAAGGAAAATTCAGTGAAACATTAAACCTTTTCACCAATTTTCAGTACTGCTAAATACCAGGAACTGTAGACAGTAGCTATGGTCAGAGAGCAACAGTCATGAAGAGAGCTAAACTGATACTCATAAGATATTCATGTTTATGTAGGGAAAACACAATTCCTTGAATGCCATTACACTTTTATGGTTGAATGGTTTGTCTGACAAATTACTATTTCTGTTATGCCTGTCTTTCACACTCCACAGTTAAACCTCAGTCCTAAATGCAGCATAATACCAATTTATAGAGTAGCAGAGTGGCTGATAATAAATAGGAACAGTTTAAATATACATAGCAGGTATAATGCTTAATGAAGAGACTCTAATCCAGAGTGTGGCTATTCAGAACAATGACATTCCTGTTCGATCAAAGAAGCATCTTTAGGGCAGGAAGCCAAGACTGACAACAAATCTGTCAGGAAAAAGTCCCCATGAAATATTCAATCTGCTCTTCACAAAGAATCTGTTGACAGAGATACTTTGCCTGACTAACCTTCACGTTTCTTATGAGAAAACATATGCTGCTACCTAGAGAAGATGGAAGTGATCTTTTATGTTGTGCCTGCTGTAGAATTACAAATAAGCTACTCAGGTGTCAGTGAGGTTCCAAGACCCCTAGGCTTTTATGGTTCTTGCTCAGTCAATTACACTGAACATCCTCTTTGAAATATTTATTTGCATTACTTTTGAAAAAATATAATTTCCCACAGTTTTGTCTCTGAAAAAAATACTTGCACCATTGGGGAAGAAGAGACAAGACTGGCAAGCTTCTTAGTCCTGGCAATGATTGTACAGCACCTGGTAATACCTGGGTTAGGTAGAAGTGAGGTACGCTGGAAGTTGATCTGAGGAAGAGATAAAATAAGAGTCCTTTGCCAAGAACTGAGGACACTTTTTGCCCAGTGGCTTACTGCCCCTTTCTTGTCTCTTTTCAGATTCTCTACATGTTCCCATGGCCACAGCAGACACCTCATAGTCATAGATCTTCAGTGTCACTTTTTTGTGGCCCTTCCTACATCCTCTATGAGGCTGTAGAGTACTAGAGGTACTACTGGCTTGTAAAGTAATCTCCCATTGATTCCAACCCTTTAAATGTAGGAGGGAGTGGCATCTTATTTTGATCCAGCATAGTTAGTCTATAATGATAAATATTTGGGGATGATCCTGCAGAGTTTTTCAGAACTGGAGGAGAAAAGACAGAGTTCCTGAACAAACAGCTGGAAAATGTATTTCTGGACACAGTATGCCAAAAGATAAAAAATATGTGTTATATGATAATCATGTTTTGATTTCAGAACTACAGTTTGAACAGGATAGAGACTCCCAGAATTCTCACTGTTATATTTTGATATTTTATTTTGCAATTATTAGAGGCATGCTTATGAAATGGTCTTCTTGCTGGCATTCTTTACTTTCAGCTGTTGACCTACTAGCATATTATGCAGCTTGAAATTGTATTTTTTCCATCCTTAGTGTGATCATCATGTTTTCTCTGTTTTGGAGTGCTAAAAATGGGATTGTGTTATCTCAGCCTTTAGTTCATGCTAGCCTGATTTGGACCTTGTTGCCATGGCAACTCTTCCTGCATGAGTTTTATCAGGGGTTAAACAAAATCAACACCGCTCTCTGTTATGCATCTGCAGTTAGTACCACCAGTACTCCAATTCCACACAAGACCTTCTCATTCCACATATACATAATTCCACTATTTCTATCCTGTGTCAACAAAACTGATCTTACCTAGTAAGGCTAATAAGAGCTCTGTCATAATGTGATTTTAGAGGCTACTAGACTATTCGAGGAGCCAGCTTGTTCTCTGGCTTCTAGAATGAATTGCAGTATCAGAAGAAGTCCCCTGCAAAAATTAATGCACACACTGCATAGCTGCTTATACTTGCTCCCACCCTAAAGAAATTCATTGCATTTCTTTCAGAATAACGGATGGTACTTCTTGCACAGCTGCAGGTGCAGACTTAGCCAGTTGCCATAGATGCTTGACAGTCAGCCAAGAAACTCTCTGTGACTGCTTAAAATTAGCAGCATTCCTGCCTGGCAGTTCCAAACAGAGCTCTCAGCTGGGTTGGCAAGTTAGTCTCCTGCTAAAAACTTAGCAACAATGAGCTGCTCCATCTATATTCAGTTGTCATTTTTAGCAGTGCAGAATACAATTCTTTCTTGCCCATTTCTCATTTACTTCTAGCAGTTCTGTGTGAGTTAGCTAATTTCAAGGGAAATACATTCAGGCAAGAACTTTCTTTTGCTCTGCTATTTCTGAGTGCAGTTCTATTATCCCATGCTAAATAGGGCATTTCTAGAGTTATTTACATCAATATAAAATCCAATATATGGGTGAAAAATGCACAGTATAAGGAAACTCACTGAAAGCCTGAAAACTTGAGGCTTTGAGAAGACTATTCTGGAGTTCAAGCGTTATCACTTTTGCTAGCATCTTTTTTAACTTTTTGCTAATGTTGGCTCTAAAATCTTAACTTTCTCGGGACTGTTCTAGTGTCAGCTAGCCCAGGAAATTCATAACAAGAAAATTTTAGTTCCATGGATGTGATTTTAAACGGTCACAAAACAAAGTCCTCAGAGACTCCTGTTACCCTGGGGCTTGCACTTGCCCATGTCGACACAGCCTGTAACAATCAAGTGGGATATAAAATACATTTTGCATTTACAATTTTATTCTTAAAATATTGTTAACTAGTAAACTCATATATTGCTTAATTTTAATTTGAAGAGTTATATTTCCTGATCAGACTTTTCAAAAAGTGTCTTCAGAGTATTCTCAGAGTAAGCACAAAAGCCAGAGTTCTAAAAAACTTCTAACTGCATCTTGATTAGTGTAACTACCTTAAGTGTACATTGCTTGTAGGTGTTATTCAGGTGAAGAAGCCAAGACATATTAACACAGCTTTTTAATACACAAAGTATCTAGAGGCCATGGCTCTTGATTTAGATATAAAAGACAAGGAAACGCTTCAGGAACTGATTTTCCTTCCTAAAAGTATGAAGTGGAGCAGTATGAAGAGAATGGGGAAACACCCCCTGCCCTGTTCTTTCCCATTCTTGTCCCCTCCCCCAGCCTATTTATCTAAATGCTTACTTTATGAAAAGATGCTCAGCCAAGCACTGTGCCATGTCCCCAGAAGGAAAGTCGGGTAAGAATGCGGAGAAAAATTGAACTGGTATTACTTACTTATATTAAGTCTTACTTAACAGTGTTAAACTGTTAGCATTATGCTGATGAAGTTGGCCTGGGTTTAATTAGAAAAGGTTTTCTAATATTCAACCAGAGCGCTAGGTCATTAAACAGCCAGGAAACAACTAATATGTTGGCAGGCAGCATATGGCTGGAAACAAGACCTCATATCCCCAAAATCTTACCGGAATCATAAAATCCCCTGCAAAAAGTACCTGGTCATCAGAGAGCCCACTAGTGCAGTGTTCCATCTGCTCCTATTAGTGTTATTGCTGCTACCACAGTGCCTAGGAGCCACCTCAGGGAGCTTCCACAGAAGAGTCTTGTTTCCAGGAGTTACTCCCCAAAGAGGCTGTTTCCAAAGGCCAAATCTGATCAAAATGTTACATGCAGTCACACATGTCATAGCCATCCTTTGAAAAAAAAATAGTAATAATAGTACTATGGTGAAAGCTGAATTCCTTGTAAAAGAGAATTCTAAACTTGATAAGAGAACTGTTTTGACCTGTGCCCTGAATTTGTTCTGAGGTGCATTGTTATAATTCTTTGTTTCTGATTGGTTTTGTATAGCATTATTTACTGAAATGTAAAATAAGAATTGTCCTTCTATCATTATCTGATTAGCATTAAAGTTGACACAAAAACAGAGCAAATAAAATGGAGATAGAAGGCTGTCACTCCATCTCTAACATCTCATTGTATTGAAAATGGCACAAAAGAATAAATGAAGGACTTCATATTCCCTTCAACTTTGAAATTCTTGGCTTTTTAAATGTGTCTCAAATTCAAAAACTACCTCTTTTCTCAGCCCTTTTAAAAATAGAAACATGGATCCTTATGGAAAAGTCCATAAGGACATCAGTCCATCATGACAGGGGGAGGTTTCAGTATCTTCTGCTGTTCCTTATTTCCAAAACCACCCAAACTTTCATAGCTCGGAGATGAAGCACAGCAAAGGACACATTAACTTACCAAACTCTCACAAGCAGCACTGATACAGAACAGTAATTCAAACTCTCTGCAGTACAGTTAATTTCCTCTGCCATCACTATTGAGTCTACTGGAATCTTTCAGCAAAATTGCCAGAAATTCTATAACAATGGAATCTCAGTAGTTTATATCTGTATTTATAACTAGCTTTATCTATCGAATGCATACCCATGGTAGACTTAGGACCTTCCAAATGATGAATTAAATTGGAATTAAACAAATCTTCTATCATTAAAAACAATCACAGAAAAAAACTTAAATCTTTTTACTACTGAGAGGAGAAAATGTTTTAGCTTTCCCAAAATACTTCCAGCAACCTACTTTTCTTAGGATTAGGGATCTTCCTGCATAGTTACTAGACAGACAACATTTTCCCTTGGTGTTAGTCAAATACCACACACATCTGACAGTACATTTTTAAGTAGGGGGTCCTAAAGATAGGTGGGATATTTGAAGAGAAACATGATGAGTAGAAGCAAGGAAGAAGGAGGAAAACAAACATGCTGAAGAATGCAAGATCTTCCACAGCTCAGGTTTCAGGAGCCTTTATAAGTCTTTGGCATTGTTTCAGATTTTGAGGTCTGAGAGGTCTACAGACATGTAATTGAAGGTGCTGAAGCGGGACTTCTAGATACACAATTCAAGTGCCTGGTGGAACTTCAGACAAATTCTTTCTACCAGTTTAAGAAATGTCTCAGGAAATGTATGTGCACCTTTAAGACCTCTTAAAGGTCTCTGCCATGTGCTGAAAATGGCCAAGCTTTGATATAACTGCATCTGTTTAAAAAGATTATTTTTAAGGACAAAAAAACACCTCTGATAGAAAATATCTATTTTCAGTTGTTCTTTGTTTCACTTTAGTTCTGCTGCATATTACAAGGGCATAACTATAATATCATGTTCACAGAAGGGGAAATTGTAGTAATGTAGCCAATTCTCACCTTCGAACAAAAATCTGGTGCTGTTACTAAATTAAATTTTTAATAAATACGTGATGGCTTCGGGGTTCATTACATTGCTTTCTTAAATTTCTAAACTATATAATCCTGTGGTCCTCAAATTTGAAGAAATATCTGTATCACTGAATAGGCACTGTGTGCTTTATCTCCGATTATAACTAAAAAGCTGCAAACATACCTTTCCACTTTTAAAAGTGAATTGCAGTGAAAGAATCCATCAGAATACTCTGTGATCGTTTAGATAACCAAAAGAAAACAAAGTGTATGTGAAAGCCTTTATGTTAATTGTCTCATTGTACTAAGTATTATTGCTATACCATTTGTGAAAATCATACAAATGGCTTTCGGGTTGGGAGACCATTGCTATACAAAGTGAACTGCGGATTTTAACAGTTCAGTTTGTTTTCAGAGCATTAGGACCAATCACTTCTCCTGACCATACCAATTTCTATTTTTCCAGATGAGATAATTTGGAAAATATTTAGATCTGAGTTTCTCAGGTTATCCAATAGACTCTGTGCAAAGCTTTCAAACTATTTCTCTTTTTTCTTGTGCACTGAATTTGTGATTTTTCCATACAGTTTTCATGCAATAAGACCCATCCAAAAAGTAGGTAATTAGAAGTTTTGTAAACTTGAACAGTGCTATAATCACAAATGATGTTTCACCAAGGAGGAAGAAAAACCTCTAGAGATAGCAGTTTATGCTTTCTTACCACTTAGTTATTAGTTTTAAGGACTTTATGGGTTTAGTTTCCTTATTTTTTTTCTTTATTCGATACTATTTTTTGCTCAGGGATGCATTGGTCATATGTAGATGTTGGAGCAAGCTATGCTTTCAGCAGGCACTCAAAAAGGTTTATGAAGGCAACACTTCTCAGTGTACCTGATCACCTGTCATGACCTGAGATGATCAGGACAAATTGAACAGACAAATTTCTGTTCAGCTGAAAAGTGGTAGAATGCTTTGTTCAAGTTGTTAGTCTCTGGGAACAGACTTTCAGATGACCTTTCCTGGAACGTATTCCTTGCCAGAACATGAGTTAAGACTGGCTTTGACAAACATCCAGATGTCACGACATGCCAGAACTCTAAGGCCAAGTTGATTCTGAGACAAGAGCTCAAGCACTAAAATTCAAGGCTTTTAAATGTCTTAGGTTTATTTAAGTGGATTCGGGGTAAGGTATAGTGATTTCTGAAACATCAGAACCATCAGGGTTAAATATTTCTACAGACAAGAGCAAAACCAGTTTTCAGACAAGTTTTCTGGTAGCAAAGGTGG
This sequence comes from Eulacestoma nigropectus, assembly GCA_013397775.1. Taxonomy (NCBI): domain Eukaryota; kingdom Metazoa; phylum Chordata; class Aves; order Passeriformes; genus Eulacestoma; species Eulacestoma nigropectus. The sequence goes on from VZTE01001195.1 coordinate 1,884,296, forward strand.
AGTAGCTCTCATTTCAAATGCTACATACAAAATCAAGTGCTGAATTTTACCTATCACTTGTCATACATTTGTAAAGATTATGGGGATCATGTCCTTCTCCCAGTGGAAAATAAATCCATGAAAGTTCCTTATACTGTTTACCATAAGACTGCAAAGGAATACAAATTACATAACTTTGTTCTTCTATTCTTAGATAAAGGAACAATATGGCAAAAAATGTTCACCAAAGCAATACTTACCCACTGAATGACCAGACACTGGGTTGCTTTTCATTTTCCTGTGTACAAGCAGTCACCTTCCTCCTTTTTGATATCTTCCTTTAGCTAGTCTATCAGAAGGCACTCAGCTATATCTAGCAATGTACTCCACACCAGTCACATTCAAGTATGAAGCAAACATCAAGAAAAAAACTGGGGAGCATTTTAATTCTCAGTTTAATGATCCTAAACTCACTGACTGGCATTCTATAGAGTAGTTTAGCCTGTGTACACCTTGAGTAGACTTCTCTGGAGTCATATATTGGTCCTGCTCCACAGTACCAGTACCTTTTGATATTAGATAAATATTATGTATGGCTTATGATGTTCTTGCCCCACTAAGTGAAAAGCAGAGATTTCAGGAATTAGGATTACCATTTTCTCTGACTGATTGAATACTGTTCCCCATCTATATGATGGAAAACATAGGTGTGGTTTGAACACCAGTGAACATCAACACCAGTGCATCAACAGCTTTTGATTTTTTGACATTTTGAAATTTTGCACTCTTTCAACCCTGTTTGGGTATTGTATGTAACATACTGTCTGAAATGCTTGGTCACTGACTTTTCATTCAAAATATTTGCTGCCCATGGTGGGCACATGAGGCATTTTTCTGCTCTCTGACAAGGTAACAGACATTCTTAAATTAAAGAAGAGATAACAGTCATGATGACTAGCAAATACTTTGTTCATACATAGAAAGACAGATTGACCACCATGGGAATACCTGTGAATATCACACAAGAAAGAGCTTGTAACAGTTGAACGAAAATTCTTGCTGGGAATCTGAAGATCTCCAGACCTTTTGAGCCATTAACCATCCTTCCATCCAAGTCACAGTGTGCATTTCTCCTTACCAAAGCATGCACTTGGTGTAGTGTAAAACAATATGGTGGGTTTTTTCAAAGGAAAGGGAAGATGTGATTTCTGCTGAACAGATTTAGAGGTGTGCAGATCATGTTAATGATGAGGATTGCCTGTGTTATGGTTTGGAATATAAATTGCTGTATGTGGCAGTGAGGAAGTAATTCACCTCATTTCCTGCATAAAATTGAATTTGTCTCAGCATATTATGAGATTTTTTTATTGGATGACTGAAAAGGGAGTAAAAATTTGCTACCTTCTGAAACACTAGGCTACATAGCTAGCTTGATTAATGATGACAAATTCCAGTTAATGAAATTACAGCAGTATTAACCAGTGCTGCTCCATAGGTAATATATTGCTGACACTTTCACCAATATTGTTTGTAGCAGACTGATACATTAAGAGAAAATACATCTAGATCATGTGGACTGGCACTACTTGAGTAATGCAAAATTTCAATATTGCAGACCATATCACACAAAAGAAACCTGTCGGACCTCTGGTAACCATCCTATGAAGTAGGATTTTAATGCCAGTGTTTCTGTGAGTCACTGTCATAGCTCTATGAGCCAGACTTGTGACAACCCCATTTCTTCCCTTCCTCTGCCAGTGCAAAAACTGCCAGGTTTGCAGGACGCAAACCTTCTGATAATTACTTTGAAGATTTTGGAATTTCCAGACAGCAAATGTCAGAGGATATTGCCTGTAAACTTGGCAGGCACTCAAAACATACAACAGGCTAAAATAGTCCCATAAAGAGTGTAAAAGGTGTTTGTACATTTTGGTAAAGCAGGAAGTTACAGAAATAATCATCTCCAGTAAAACAGATTCTAGCAGTCAGAATCAGAAAGTGACATTTGCCTTGCTGGAAAAGGAAAGAGAAAACACTAGAACTGGTGTGGAGGGAGGAGAGGAAGGTGGGGTTTAGTGATTACATTTGGAAGCAGAACAGAAAAGGATAAATAAAACTTTAAAAACACTTTTCTGTGTGACAGGAAGTGAACACATCCATACATACACAGATAGAAAAGTCTTCTCTTCTGGAAAATCCATTCCAAACCAACGACTGGATTTCCTTACAAAAAGGAGGGAGAAATTGGAGAAATTCACATTCTGAAAAAAGCCCTACCTATATATTACTTGTAACTTATTTTCCACTGAGCTGCAGAGGCACTGCTAAGGTGTTGAGCAGAGGTATGGAGCTTGCACGATTATCAGGTCCTGAAGAGTCAATAAAATAGAGCAGTTTCTATTTTAATTCATACCCCAGGTGCAAAGTATCACAAAATTATCCTCCAGAGAGAAGAATCTTTAGCAGGAAATAGGAGTCTTTTAAAAGGAAAACAACTTTTGACTCTCTGTGTATAGCCAGATGCCTAGAAGATAACGCAATGGCAGTAAAGCCAAAGATGTCGGTTTTGAAATAGATCAGCTGATGAACAAATCTTCCCTGATTTCAATAGGCAGGAGCCTACATTCAACAGACCTCTGCCTTCCTTCTCATGCCAGTGAGTTCATAGTACTTGAACAGCATTTGGAAAATAATGTGTTCTGTTGTTCTGATATAGATGGAGAAGGAATGCAGGGATATCAACTGAATTACCCTGGTTTTACAGCAGAGTAATTATTAGCAGAATCTGGCTTCATGTTTCTAAATATTTTAGCATTTTATGAATATAAGAGATAAGACAGTCTGCTATACTTCAGCTGCTAAACAATTTTTTTCACTCAATGACCCCTTCTTAAAATTAGTCCACTGCTTGGTTTGTATTCCCCAGAGTGTTCATTACAGCTGTCGTTAGTGCACAAAATCCCATGAACATACAAAATTACCCTAAAAATTGGCAATTTCAAGCTTCCATTAGGTCTTTTTCCCAGGTTGAAGTCAGTCAAACACTAAGTAATTAGGACAATTTACTGTAGCATGACTGTATGTTTTCAATATATTCCCACAAGAAATGCCATGGAAGACATCTATAATAAAATTTTCTTATGAAGATTTCTTTTGTTTTTGTACTGTTTTTGAGATGGAATTGCCAAGAACATGGCATTTGACTCTCGAGTCTGAGCATCCCCCAAGAACTTTACACTGCCAGTCCATCTGCAGTTGTTTTGGCAACTTTGCAGTAACTGAGCATCACCAGTATCACTTAGAGCCAGTAGTCCTGCTTAAAAGAAGCCCAGTAAAGTCACTTCCATTTGGAGGTGTGTCAATTGCCTTTGGAGACTCTAGAGGGTACAAGTTCAGGAGGCCTGTTTTGTTGTTGGGTTTATTTTGCTTGGTTATTGGGTTTATTTTGTTCACCATTACCCGCCCTCACTGCTCACAGATTTCTGGACCCTTGAAGGGTGCTCTTTACTGATATTGTATTATTTTTATGTGCAGACAAAGACGATTAGATGAAGCCACAGTTTCGTTTCCTTATAGGGACCAGAAAACAAAGAAACCTAGGGAGTATATGGAATGTTGGATTAGCCACTGCTGTAGGCTATAAAGACTACAGACATTCCAGAACTATGTTGATTAGTAATTAGTACAAAGCAGATGGGAAATCATGCTGTCCCCCCAGGAAGTTAATGCAAACTAGTTACACTATTTATATGTTGTTGAGACTACCCTGCTAAAATGTGTTTTAAATAAATAGCAGAACTGAAATTATCTTGACATTTCAGCTAAAAAAAGGTAAAACCAAATATTGAACTGGAAATTAGCTTCAAATTTATGCTGAAAAGAGATCAAGACTTATTATTAAAGACTATAAAGACTATATTAATAAATGATCATTCTTGGGTCTAAATCCTATTTAATTTTTACAATATGTTTTTAAAGGTATCTGCTTTTAAAGGTACTTGCTTTAAATCTAGGCTTACTTGCCATTTCTTAAGAGGACTAAATCTGCTGCTGCTCACTACGGACCTTGAATATGATTAATGAAAGATTCATTCTCAACTTGACTGGTACACTGTTACCATATATATCACAGAATGTTGTTTACTTTTGTTGTTCAAAAGATTGGGTGTTCAGAGAATTGCAACTCTAAAGGCTAAGGAATTTGGGCTACTTTGCAAAGTTGTTTTGAGGTGATCCCATGAAGTCAGACTAGGAACTCCCTTCTTTGTGTTTCTCTCTACCATATCAATCCTGTAATAAATATGGAGAAATATGCTCTCTGGTTAGGTGGGCCCAGAAATTTTGGGTATAAGTGGTTGATTAACCTCTGATTAGCCTCTTATGGGGAAAGAATAATCAACAAATATGCTCTCATGTGAGAATAACTTAAATGAGTACTACTGATACCAACTCTAACATACATGACTGTTAGCCTGTAAAGACTGTGATAAATGTCCAATAATGAGAGAAATTGGAAGACAGAATGAAATATTTCATATTTCCTAAACTTATATAAGGCTTCCTTAAATTTTTTCCTCGCTGAAAAAAAAAGAGTACACAGGAGGGCTGTATTGGATAAAGCCTTTGTTGTTTTGATATAAGCAAGTTTTTGCAAAACAAGTTGTGATATGGACTAAGAATCCTTACTACATACATGCAAATGTTGTCTAGGACTTCAGAAGAAATATAAATCTTCTCTGATAGAAGAATCAAAAAAAGGCTTTAAAGTATTTTTTTTTCTAATAGACAGTGAAATTCCTACCTGATATAAGAATCATGTCCATCCTCAGACCATAATAAACTAGAATAAACTTTCATGAATTGCTTTTTTTTGTATACAATTATTTCTGTTTCACAGATTATTTCAAAGAGAATGATCAGAGTGAACCTGAACCCTCAGGAGACAACACAAGATACTATCAATCTACTAAGAAACATTTTGAGGAAAAAAAAAGTGGGTCTTCATCTTTTGTGTCCTCCATTGAAGATGAGCAAAAGCCTCTGTTCTCTGGGACAGCTGATTACCCATCTGTAACAGAGAAAACCACAGAGATGGACTTTGAAGAAATGGATCATGACACAGAAGAAATTCTTATTGACAAAAGAAGCAGTTCTTGCAAAGGTAATCCAGCTGTTGCTATTTAGTAAAGTTTGAGCAGACATCTTTTTAGTCTGATTAACCAAAATAGTTTTCTGAATGGTTCTCTTGACTCTTTACATAATATTTACTCCAAAAAGCTTAAGAAAAATATTTTAGATCAAAAAATTATTATTTCTCAGGAGGATTAATGTAGTTTAATTCAGTGGGAACTGGATTACAGTTCTGTGGGACTGGATTGTAGAACCTTCAAAAGGTCATTCTAGGTTTTGCTATTAAACATCTTGTAACTAAACTACCCCAGTAATTTACACAAACTCTTCAAAATTGTCCACTGGTACTGGACTTCATTGAGTGCCCATTGATGAAAACTGCACTCAAAGCAGTACAGAACCTCCCAAAGGGCATTTGATGTGCCAGGGTTGGATAACAGTAAAAAATTCTAGATAATGAGAACTAGACTAGCTAATCCTAGTGACAGCTGCACATGCACCAAAAATATGTTTTCAGATAATTAATTTTATTCACTGCATTTACAAGGCACAACAAAAATTAAGTGAAAAAATTCATAATAGCTTGAAAGAATGCTATCCTGTCTTGCTACACCTGTTGTTTGAAGGAGTGCCATTACACCACATAGAAAAAACCATGACTTCCATAAGTAACACACAAGAATAAAGATTTGAGCTTTTGTATATGACAAATGATCAGGAACTATTAAGCAATCTTAGATACTTTTACATAGAGTTAAATCACATAATTAAAATTACATCTAATATAATAAAATATTAATTTTCTCAGTGATGTGAAAGTAATGAAAAACCCTGTATTAATATACAATTTAAATATTGCTGCAAGTTCATTTGTAATTCTTTCAGTCTGAAGGGAAGAATTACATATTTATTGTTTAATGCTGTTTTCCTCAGCGGTTTCCATTGAGACAATTTAACCATTTGACCATCATTCAATAAACTTTAGGCTTTTAGGCTATCAGTTTAAATAAACCTAATGATTAATCAGATCAAACAATGATTTTAACATCTTAGAGGTATGAATATATGAAGTCTGGTCTCTTCAAGTTAAGGCCCTATAAATCTGCACCACATGAACTTGTTGCATACATACTGCAATTGGAAACCTTACCTTTCCCCTACCAATAGCCAGAAATGTGTCCTTGCAGCTATAGCAACATTTTCCAAGGCAACCTATTGCAGATTTTATTTGAGCTAAATTTAGCATATCTAAATGTTACATATTTTGATTAAGACCACACTCTTTTTTCCACTTTGTAATTTAGCACTTCTGGTAATGTTGTGCAAGGTGATGAAAGCAATGAGCTTTCTTGCAACATTTATAAAACCTACAAGGTCAATAAGATTAGCTTTTCTTCATAGATGTTTTAAACTAAATTCTTACTTCTGCTATTGGAGATTGATTATAACTTACCATAAGAGTAGTTACAAACATAATGAACTTGTGAAAAAAACTCTGCTTTTATGTATCCTCATGTATTTTGGTCCCTTATAAATCTTGAATACAAATGCACTTGTATAAAGCTACTCCAATTCATTACCACTGTGACTGATACATATTTAATTATCTTTTGTTTTGTTTTAAGCTTTGGTCATTACTTCAATGAATGGAAAGAGTGTTAATAATTTATTGTATAATTTGGCAGAAACAGTGTAAACATCTCTCTCATAATCCTAGAATGCAACTTTTAACTTTTAAACATGCGGCTTTTTTGTGAAGACCTGAGAATTTTCCTGTAGCTGTTAGCTATATGTTAAGGAAAAATGCTATTTTCACTTGGTCATTATTTGGGCTAAAAGTCTGATTCTTTAATTGTTCCAGTGAATGTAGTTGTACATTTATTGACTTAGTTCTCAGTCTAAGATTCTTCAAACCCTGGAAGATTAGAGTTCGTTATGAAATTGTAGCTGCTGATGGGCTTTTCTGGGGTTACTAACACATATGGAATACCTGAAAAGACACTTAGATAAGTAAAACACCATATTTTATAGAGTATTCACTTCCTTATGGTGTGTGAACTTATTTTGTCATTTCAGTGCCAATTCATTTGCTTTGTCCCAAATTGAGCATCTATTACAATAGTCTCCAAATGCATATTCTGGGACAAAAACCAGCTATGATTTCCCTAGGATAAGCCATGGCATTGAAAAGCTGTGATTTTAATGAATGACTTACTGTGCAAAATAGCCAACATCTTATTTTTTACAGGACATTAAAAAGCAGTGAAATGCTCTTGAAATTCATTGCTTATAAGTTTACTGGATTTACAAAATCCATTGCACCTAAATCCATAGTTTGAAACTTTACTCCAGAATTTTTCATAGTATACTCCCTTCAGTTTTCTGAGAGCTTTCCAACTCTTCCTTGGACACTGCAAACTGTGCCATGTGTGCCTCCTAAAACCAAATTACATGCTTCTGTGACACCCTTTATCTCTTTCTTTCTGTTGGCTTAAGTTCCTGAGAAGCAGAACAGGTTTCTGTGTAGCCAAGATGAAATCTCTTTCGTCTTCCTTCTGCCCAGTGCATAAAATCAGTTATAGGTTGTCACATGAAATTCAAACACTCTCTACAGCTTCTACCACCTGCTAACCAAAGATCACATAATGCAATAAGCACCTCTGTCTGATTAAAAAAAAGAAGAGAGAGAGAGAACAAAGTCTCCCTTCCAGCTGGAATCACGTAGTGAGAGCTCCCCTTCCTGGCCAAATCTGCTTGAAATACTAAATCTGAGCAGGAACTTCTCTTTTTTTCCACTTTACTTAGAGAAACACTGCTCAAAGACATGTTTGAAAGGGATTAGCTATTAACATTTGGACAAAGCTCTTACATGTCACCCACACTGTGGAGTGTTTTTCTCTTCTCTTTGAAGCATGGCTTTTGCTGCTGTGGTTGCTTAGAAAAATTTCACAAGTGTGAAATGAATGTAACCTATGCTGAGTTAACAGCGTGCAGTACTAAGAGAAGGTTTAGGAGAAGCTCTGAGCAAATCATTCAGGGACTGATGTGGGATTCAAATCCAACTGCAGATGCCTTATAAGCAGTCAAGGATTTTGCCCAGCTGTATGCTGAAGCAGCCGCCTGGGTGCAATAAGAACTTTAATATGTTCTATAACTTCATGTAGTTAAACAATTACAAATACAACTCTAATGGGAATAGTATTGAGCAGATGTTAACATTTAAACAGCCTTTTTTATCACATCAAAGAAGAGTGAGTGATTCTGACCAATTTTGGCTGTTTGCATGACAGATTAATTCAAAGTAAACAAAGGCTACGGGGGGGCAGGGTGAGCTGTAGAAAAAGCACTGTTCAACCTAAGTATGTCACCTGTAGGCTCTGCAAAGGTCACAGCAAGATCTTCATTCTATACTTGATAAGTGCAACAAGTCTATCCCATTATAATTGATGTGTAACCTTTCAACGGCTTGGTGAACAGGAGAAATGGAATAGAGCCAAGAATGTAAACTAATTAATAAATCCAGGGAGGGGTAAATTAAGTAAACTGAGGAAGAAAGGAGACATAGCCCAAACCAGAAGTCCAAGCAAAAGGAAAGAGTGTCCCTGAGCTCTGTTTGGTAGTCATGTGCAGTGTTTGGTCACAGAGATCCAAGAACCGGGAGGGTCAAAAGGGATGAAATTTGAGCACAGCAGGTATAGGGTGAGACCTGGAGTAATCATCATCATTTTTTTACAAAGGATAAAGAAGTAAATATAAATTACTTATATAATGAATGTTTTCAGATACTTCATCTTTACCATGAAGTTTCATTTAATAGCAAAGTGATTTCTGGCTGACCCAGCAATGTGAATACTTCATTCTTTTAGGAGTCCCAAATCATTAAACAAAATGGACAGGCAGCTTTCACCCCACACTACTGTAAGAGTTTCAGAGATGTGCTTTACACAGTGATGTAAGGATTGGGTGGGAGAGCAGTGATGCTAAAAGTTACATCAATGGAAACAATTTCCTTTATGAGAAAAATAAGCAGTATCCTTTTGCAAGCAGTATGAGCTGTATTAAATGGCCCTTGTCTCAGAGAAAACATATTACACTTCAGCAGCCTAAGACAAGTAGTGTTACAGTTATGGGTAAGAAAGGCAGCTGCCTGAGGCCTAGCACCTTTCTCTAGAGGGGCCATTCCAATGCACTGTACCACACGCCCACTGCTGTAAATGCAATGCAGCAAATCCTTCTTTTACACCAAAACCTAAGCAGTCAATAGCACATTCAAGGGCAAGAGAAGGAGTCTTAGGCCTCTGAAGCGCACTATCAAAGCCATTCAAGTACACCATTTAATGCCTTTAGGTTAGAACAAAATTTATATTTTCAGTGAATAAAAAATTGCTAAAAAAAACACTTCGAGAAAATTTGGGATCCATTTGTAAAATAATAGCAATAAAACTAAAGAGAAGCCATTCAGTGGCAGAACTCTGATGATGCTAGCTAGACAAAGCTGCTTGTTTATCTACAGCTTCAAAATGTTAGCATGTATGTGACCACTTTTATCTTTCCTTAAGGAGTAGTAAGAAACAAAGAGAGATGTTCAGTCAACATGCCAATGTATCAATTTGACTTTCAAGGTTTTGAGAAACATGAGTAAGTGGAATGCTTCAGAAGTGCCAACCCCTCTCTGTATAGATAAATCTATACTTTTATATGTTTTCTTTTTCATCAGACATCAACAAAAGAAACTGGGAACAGGAGAACATCCAGGAGTACCAGGACTCCCCAATTCAACCAGCATTTTCCCATGTTACGTGGGGAATCTGTGAAACTGAAAGTGATTTTATATACGGGGAGGTGGAGAATCGATTAGATTTACTTCAAGAACAACTCAACAGGTAAAAATAAAGAGGAAAAAACCTATGTGTGAAAGAGTACATAATACAACTGATATTGATGGTGCTACAGGAGGAATGAGTTTGTGCAGGAAGTTTCCAAAATACTGTTTTAGAAGACTAACTTTTTAACCAAGAAGTTGTACTGAGTCACCTCAAATTGTTAAATTTAAATCTCACCTCATCAAGAGAGCTGTTCCAAGATCATAGAACCAGCAAACAGTTTGGGTTGGAAGGGACATAAAAGGTCATCTAGTTCCAACCCCCTGCCATGGGCAGGGACACAAAATGGCAATTTTCAGTATCTTCCAGATCTGAAGAACTTTTTGTTTCCTGGAAACTCAAAGTACACCAGCTGCCTGCTTTTTAAAATGTATTGCAGATGAATTCCCTTTTTCATGCATTAACTTATTTTGCAACTCTGTAATAAGTAAGACATGGGAGTATGCAAAGGCACAATACTTACACCTGTTACAACAGAAGAATGATGCTTTCTTTATCAGAGTCCAATATCACCTTTGCTGAATACTGATATATTACTCTTTACTGCCAGCTAATCAGCATAGCTTAGAGCATCTTAAAAATACAGTTATGCAATTTTGATCCATCCTGCACTGTAATTTACCAAGCAACTTCACTTAATTTTAAATTGCCCTATGCTCAGGAGCGTGGCTTTTTTTCAGTATTTTCACTCTGTAATTCCATTACTTTCAATATTTTTCCATGACAAATACTGTGACACACACTCAGTCCTAATTTTACTTCAGTAGCTCTTCGCTGGCATTCTGTGCTGTATATTTTAGCAATCAGTTTAAAGCCAGGTTAACTGCATATTGATTCCTTCATCTACCAGAAGCCAATCAAACAGGAGTATTTTTCATTTCTGAATATGACATAATGCATTAAAAAGACATTTTTAACACTTAACCCTAAAGTGCTGTAATTTCTAATTGCAGTAAAGTCAAGTAATCTAAGTAACTGTAAATGTCACGTAACTAAATGCCTGTAGGATCCCCATCAACAGTATGTAGTCTTTTGGTTAAATTTCATTTTCTGAAACTTTAAGCTCTCAAAACTGAAGTTACACCTCAAAGTTACTCACAGTTTTGTCATGCAAGTTCTCAGTATTTTCTTCCGGAAGAGAATATAATTGTTGCTGATAAACTAAGAATTAAATTGTTACGTATTTCATTAAATCACTTTATTCCTTAACTCTTCTCATGTTTTTAACGGTTTTCATATTTTTGGGGTTTGGGGCCTTGCTGGGTTTTCTAGGAATATAACAGACAACATCCTTTCTTGCCTTTGTCAGATCTGACCTGCTACCTTAAAAAGCATGGTCACTTCTCCCTGAACTTTTCCATGCCAAGTGAGAGGCTTGGCATAACACTCAATTATTAAACAGACATAGAGGGCTGGAAAGCCGCTGTACAAGGAACATGTCCCTGGAGTTATCTCTGTTTAAGCAATTGGAATTTCATGGAAAATATGGGCCAAGAATCTAAGGTTCTCCTGTTTGTTTGGGTAGCATGGCTTTGTTTTAAATTTTGGAGAATGGAAAGTGAACCTTTACATGCAATGATGATGAATAAACACTACCAGAGATACTCTCTCATTTGAAGTACCAGGAAACATTCAATTCAAAGTCAAAAATAATCTTGAATGCACATCCTCCAGTGCTGCCTTTTATTCACTGAGGTGTTAAGGCCCAGGTTTAGTAGATGGAAGTTCTCTGGATGGTGGCATGCTGCTGTTCCTGCAGCATTTCCCCCTGTGGCATCAGCACCATGCTTGTGTGAGAACAGCACATTTGCAAGTAGCAAAGAACCCAAGAGAGATGAACAAGAGGGCAAGTAGGGCATGTCTGACTCTAACAGTAGTCTCAGTTTGGGCCTTTTTTTCTGAGACCTGATGCCACAAAACCAGCTTCTTCTGATAAAGGAAGAAACAGCATTCGAGATACACTTTGGGCATACCTTTTGGATTAATTTCACAGATGCTTTTATAAATAAATGACATAGGCAATGGACAACTCCAACAAGATAAAAAATTACGCTAGTGCAGCATGTGGTAAAAGCAAAAACCTGACAGCACGGGATAAATTCTGCTTCCATAGGGAGCCCAAGTAGTAACATTCACAGCATTAAGGGCTGCTGACAAAGATTTGTTTACTCTGTCAGAAGCTGAGTTGCTGTACAGAAGGCTGTATATCTGCATTACAGTCTGTCAGTGTGTGCTGTAGCCTTCCAGCAGCTGGGAAGGCACAATAGGCATTACCTTTTCCTGAGTTTGTCACAGATTTTGGCAAGACCATTTAAAAATCATTTCAGTGCTATGGAATTGTAACTATGAGCAACATAATCAGCTCAAGTGTTTCAGAAGTCATATACAAATTTTGGAAAAGGCAAAAAAGATGTTAAAGGTACAAAATTTGAACATCAGGAATGCTGACATTAATTCTGAGGCCTGCATAAGTTTGAATAAATTTTCACAGTAATGAGAATTGGGCAGTTGGATTTTTAATGATTTTGGAAGCATTTTTCTTTTTCTAACTGTGGAAAAACAAAAATATGGCTTCTGCTTAGTTCAGTGCATTGTATTAGCATGTCAGAATTCACTGTCAGATGCATCAAAATAACGTCCAGTGCTCAGCCAGCACAAATCAATTTAGTTACAAGGAAGAGAATACATTTATTCCAGTTATTTTCAACCAGATACCCAGTCCCCCCCGTTGCTTCTTGTTGCAAACCTAAGGCACAGTGATGAACTCATTCTTAATGTAGCAAAAACCAGAGAAAAGCTCGCAGGTATGTTCTGCAAAGGAGAGGGAGAGCCAGAAGCTTTGGAAGGGCTCCGTACTCCCTCTACTGTTCTCTTCTATTTTAGACATGATCATGCCACAACAAGCAAATGTTTTACTGGCAGGTCCCTCTTGAACGCCTCTGTAATTGGTGTGTAAAATATACCTGTTCCTGGTATGTGAGTTAACTGATTTCATGTTCCTTCTCTAGGCTTGAATCCCAAATGACTGCTGATATCCAAACCATCCTGCAGCTTCTGCAAAGGCAGTCAGCACTCATTCCACCTGCCTACAGCATGGTGACAGCAAGTGCAGAGTATCAACAGCCAGCAGTCCAGGTCATACACAAGCTTCAGCCTGCAGCATCAATTAAAACAGACAGAAGTTTCAGTCCTTCATCTCAGGTAAGTACCTGTCCAATAAGATCAAAAGAGGTTTCCTAGTCTTTTTATCTTATGAGGAAGAAATGCATACCAATCTAGGTGCTGCTTCACTAGTTTAAGGAATACGAAATTATTATTTTGACCTAGCATCTCCACAGTGGGCTTAGACACCACAGCTTGAGAGGCCACATTTTCTATGAGGGTTTTAGAGATTGATACAATGATCTTATAATCAGACAGATTTACTTTATTGTCATGTTTTTCACAAAAGTTACCAGAAAAAGAATCCAAGGGGTTAGAATGTTCAGAATTATGCAATTCTGGAGTTATGCTCTAAAACAGAACTTCAAATTCAAGAGTGTTGAGATCCATACTCTTAGATTGGGTCTTGAGAGTAATCAGTCCTTTAGAAAGGGCTGCTTATATGTGTATCTTGGTGTCGTATTAGCAAGTCTGAGGGGAGGAAAAGATATCCAGGCTTCTACAATTAATCAGCAGAATTGCATTCAATTACATTAAATCAAATGCAGTACCATGTAAAAAATATTTCAGTACACTGCTTCATTTTCAAAAACGGTTTTCCATCAGCCATCTGAATGTGCTAATTTTGAACAGAACAAGAGCCTGGAGGAGACCAGTTTAATTATTACCATCTTGTTTCTTCTCATCCCTTACAGTGTCCTGAATTTTCAGACGTCGAAAAATCGAAACTTAAATCCAAAGAATGCTTCTCAAGTGGAGTGCATCTGAACACAGCCTCAGAAGACAACCTGGCTTCTTTGTTAGACCAAGAACGTGACCAGTCTGTAGAGCGTCCCCCACAGCCTTGTAAAACTTGTCTCCCGCCAATTAGGCACCCTTCCTTGCCAGAATCTTCACTAAGCACTGTAGGAATCTTGAGTCTTCATAGGCATGTTTCTGATCCTGGTCTTCCTGGGAAATAGTACTTTTATACTATTACTTCACATAAAGATATAAGTGCTTTTAATGGCTGTTTCTCCTTTTTTTTTTTTTTTTGTATTTCAATCCTCGATACTTGACTCAGGGGCTACAAGGAATATACCATTATATGCAAAAGTACTGTATATTTTCCTAAATCTGAAGCTTGTAAGGTAAAGTTGAGCAGTTCTGATGTAAATATATATATACACACACTAACTGTATGTTCCAAATGTAAAACTGCCAGCATTCTCAAGGCACCTTATATTTTTATTTTTTTTAAATAACATGCATGTTATGAAATTACAGTTTACGTTGCATGGAGATTACCATTTACTGCTGTCATGGAAATAGTATTTTATTGTGGGTATGTCTTCAGAGCAAATAGGAGATCAATAACAATAATTCACATAGAAAAACTCCTACCTGACCAAGCTAAAAATCAAGAAAAATGCTCTTCTAGCTCACTTTTGAAAATTGATTTATCTTTCTTGTAGTGAGCTTTTTATAATAAATCACAATGAGTCTGAATCTAAAGAAAGAATAAGGTAACCAAGTCTTCTGGGCTTGAAACAATTAGGACAGAGAAAACAGCCTCCTTCCAAACTAGTTGAAGTAGGGCAGTATTTTAACAGAGAGAAAAACTGCCATATGCTGGAAAGTATCACCGTAGGTCACATCCACAAAACTGCATTAAATTGAATCATTTGTTTCTACTACATTTTGGTTTTGGGTTTTTGTATTGTTATTTTTTTTTAATTGCATCATAGAATTCAGCTGTGATGAGCAGACAGGTACTCTTCATCTGTCACACAAACATAATCAAATGCAATAAACCTAATTTCTATGTAATACAGAAGACTGTGTTCCTTTTGTTCAATACAAATTATTAACAATCTGTTTTAATTTAAAAATATTTTACACATTTTTGTTTTATAATTATTAAGGTGGCTGCAGTTACCTCTTTGTACTGACCGGCCCCTCTATAATGCTTATACACACACCCCTCGCACACGTTCCTGGATGTGTGCATGTGTGTATTTTATAGATGTACATAGGTGTGTATGTATGTGTATGTGTATATATATTTATATGCACACATACACACAAGAGCGTGTATATACCTACACTTACATGTAGGAGTATATATATATAGAGAGAGATATATATATGTATATATGTAAAATCACTTTCAGGAACAATTGTAAACTTTCTTATTACAAAATGAGTAAGCTTAGCTTGTGTCCAAAGCTGACTACATTAGAATAAAATGATCTAAGGTCTGTAGGCTTTAAATACAGTATGTACTGTATGTGCATAATGCTTTGTGAATACTTAGATTTAATTTTATTAAAATATTATTCTGCTTCAAATGTTGTGGTTTTTTTAGAAGGAAATGACCTTTTTATTTCTGCTTTCAAATATTTTTAAATGTTCATATGATTTTCTAATCTTATAGCTTTAATGTGAAGTTCTTCTAGGTTGAGAACTGGTTACGAAAAAGCATGTAATCCAGTTAGAGGGGAAGCACTTAAATTTTACCTAAAACCAAACTAAACCATCTGTCCTAAATCAGTACTACAGAGAGATGCAATAGTGGCTGTTCCTCACACAGATACATTCGTTGTGTGTTGGGGTCAGAATGAAACATGACGCTTTGGTCATACACAGCCGGTAGATAAACCCAAGGTGGGTGAATCCTTCCTCATCTAAAATTAGTGTCAGTATTGAGCTACTGAGCATGGCTCTGCTTTACCTTTGCTTTTAAAGATACCAAAATTAATTAAATCATTACCTCAGTCACTGAAAAGATAAACCAACTCTTCCCATACAAGATCTAATTTTCTACTGCCTCATGCTACTATTGATTGTTGAAAGGTCCAAATGCTACAACAGGCTGACTGCTCTTCTACCACGATGACAGGAGGGCTGCACTGCTCAGTGCCTGGCAGGAGCACATCCTAGCGTCAGGAAAATTAATCCACAAACTCCAGAGGTTTATGTCCAAAAAGGAGACAGAGGAGTCCTGCAACTTCATTCGAATAAAGGGAGAGAGTCCACCGGGGCACACGCCCGTGGGGTTTTCTCTCTCAAGGTTTTGGAGGGTGCAGCCTCCCTTTATCCCAAACTCTTGGCCGCACGTTGCCCTCTTCCCTTCTCCATTGGCTGAGGTACAGGGAAGGTACAGCCTGCCCAAACCACCTACCACATATTTTCCCCCTTGAACCTGTTACTTTACCCCAAAGTTCAGAAACTCAAGCTTGTGCAGACCCACTTGTCTGTTTCAGGAGCCAAACAGTCTGGGTTCTGTAACAAACCTGTGGCTTGAAGTTGGTAGAGACATTAAGATGCATTTCAAAGACATTAACATCCATACTCTCACCCATGGAATTGTTTGTAGAGACATTAGCACACATCTTTCCTCTCAACAAGGACCAGTCAGAATCTCTGCCTGCATATACTCCATTGACACAGGAGTGCTGGATAACAAATACCTTCTAGGAGGTTTTGTCATTTGGGTTTTTTTAAATAGCAAGTGTTAACAACTTCTGCTCTATCTCAGCCTGGCAACTAACATTCATGTCTGTTACAAGAAACAAGTTAGCACATTTTCTAAAAAGGTATTTGTGGTTATGCTACATTCTAAAAAGTCTGGTATAAATTAAAAATAAAATTAATGAAAAAAGTATAATGCATGAGCATTGCTTTACAAAAGGCCTTTCGTCCAATTTCATCACTTGGTATTTCTCATTACTGCAAAGAGACTGAGCAAAACAGGTGGCCTGGGGAAGGAGCATTGGGTTAGAGGAAGAGTGACAACTACTGCAGTCAGTCTAAGTGAAGGAAAAGCTCCACTTCTTATTCCATTTTTTTGGTTCAAAGAGGCTTTGTTCCTTCCCTTGTCCTTGTACCAAGAAGAAAAATATCAAATGGGCACAAATAAGGGAGACTTCATGAAGTTACAGAGATTCTAAGCTCCCTGCCAAGGAACACAGAAACAAAAGATGAACGTTTGGTTGCAACACTCTAGCTGCCCCTTCCCTGCCGTAGAAAGATCTGCCTTCTCAGGTAACTTCTTTTCTTGTTGAGGTTCAATGAAGTACATGGAAGATCTACTGCTTCACACTTTTTTCTTCCAGAAAGAGGTACAAACCATTGGGTTTGGAAATGTGTTAATTTTCGAAACAGCAAAAATTGCCCCTTTTATTTGCAGGTGATTTTGTTGAGGGTTTTTGTGGGGTTTTTTGAAGGGGCAGGCCTCCCTACAAGTCCAGTCTGGTTTTCACTTGATAGAAATGGGTCTGTGTTATCCAAATCAAGCTGGGAATAATGTTAAGGGCTGTATACCCACACAGTTGTAAGATATCCATAGAAGCTTTCAGAACTATAGGAGGTACGTTTTGGGTTTGCTTGAACTTAGGAACACTTGGCTACGTGCATTAAGAACCTGTAGCTAAAAATACATTTACATTATAATCTGTAGATACAGATAAGTCTCCTGGAAATTCGGGAACAGCTAAAGTAGCTGAAGTAAAAAAGCAACATGGACAATCACTTCAAAGGTGAGAGGTGAGATTGTACAGATCAGCAGAGCTCTTAATGAAGTTCATTGGCTCCTACCAGGTACGGGTGTAGTTCAACATTTAAAGCAAAGGAGAGGTTGCGGTGCTTTTCAATCGTTAAGCTGTGCAGCAACCTGCACTATTTGGATGTGCACATTCATCTACAGGCAGAGATTTACAGTAATACACAGCAATCATGTGTCTTGACCAGCCCAACTCTGTTGCTTCCTGGAAGCATATGCCCAAATGCGTGTCTCTTTCCTTCCACATTCCATGCCGTTCAATTTGCAAATGCATTTTCTGGTCTCTCACCTCACTGCTGGCTATCCACAGATGAACTTGTCTTCCCTTTTCCTGCTGCAGATTGTGTCCTACCAATTTTGTCTCTCTGGTGAGCACTCATCAAAGCTCCTGTCTCATTCACCAGCATCATAAGAAACATACAAAAAGCTGAAAAGCACTGCTTTTCATGGCCTCTGGCTGCCTGCCGAGGTGAAGCAACTGGAGTCTTGCCCACTGATAAATTGTATGTCCTCTCATTGGAGCTGCTGAGCTCTAAAATGCTGGACACAAATAGAATCGCAGCAGACTGCAACACCAGCACAGCAGAAGGCACAATTCCTCCCGTGAGAGTTGTACTTAATACCACACCTGCAGATCAGCACTCCTGATCTTTCCATCCTCTCCTGCTAAATATTCTTACCCTGTGAATACTGTGTAAGAACACGCACTGCACGGTGCGGTGCTGTGCAGTGCAGTGTGATGGTGAGTGGTGTGGTGCGGTGCGGTGCTGTGCTGTGCTGTGCGCTGATGTGCGGTGCTGTGCGGTGTGATGGTGGGTGGTGCGGTGCGGTGCGGTGCGGTGCTGTGCTGTGCTGTGCGCTGATGTGCGGTGCTGTGCGGTGTGATGGTGGGTGGTGCGGTGCGGTGCGGTGCGGTGCTGTGCTGTGCTGTGCGCTGATGTGCGGTGCTGTGCGGTGTGATGGTGGGTGGTGCGGTGCGGTGCGGTGCGGTGCTGTGCTGTGCTGTGCGCTGATGTGCGGTGCTGTGCGGTGTGATGGTGGGTGGTGCGGTGCGGTGCGGTGCGGTGCTGTGCTGTGCTGTGCGCTGATGTGCGGTGCTGTGCGGTGTGATGGTGGGTGGTGCGGTGCGGTGCGGTGCGGTGCTGTGCTGTGCTGTGCGCTGATGTGCGGTGCTGTGCGGTGTGATGGTGGGTGGTGCGGTGCGGTGCGGTGCGGTGCTGTGCTGTGCTGTGCGCTGATGTGCGGTGCTGTGCGGTGTGANCGCTGATGTGCGGTGCGGTGCGGCGCAGTGCTGCGCGCTGATGTGCGGTGCGGTGCGGTGAGGTGCGGTGCTGTGCGGTGAGGTGCGGTGCTGTGCGCTGATGTGGGGTGATGTGGGGTGATGTGAGGTGCGGTGCGGTGCTGCAGCCTTTGCGACAGCCGAAGGGAAAGCCGAGCGCTCCTCCCCTGCCCTGCCAGGGCGACCACTATGAACCCTGACACTAATTTCAATCACATCTGAAAGGCACAAAGGTCTCAGAAATCAGTGTAAGCGTCCAGGAGAAGAGGAAGTGTCAAATGTCCTTTTAATGTCTGCAAACTCTTAGAGCCAGTAAAGGATTGTTTTGGTATAAATGTACAGCCTGATTTACCACCACAGCATACACAACAAAGGAAACACACAAACAACCCATCTGCACACACTGAGCCCGAGTAAATCCTGCGGGCTCCTGAGACTGAGCAAGGAAGGCTCATGTGTCTTCCAGATAAGGTGCTGAAGGCAGAAGAAAAAATAGTGGGGGAAAGAAATTATGCTTTTTACAGAAATCTTTCAAAGGAAACTTGCATAAAGCGGAAATGAAAAGTAATGATGAAGTAACAGTGAAACTTGAGATAAGCAGAAAGAATAATGAAATGAAAGTAAAAAACAAATTAAGTTCTTCTCCAAAAGAAGCCTCCAGCTGAAGGAAGCTCCTGTGAGAGCAGACTCAGCAGCACATCTCAACATGACAAGCAGCTGAGGGTACAATTTGAACTACAGAAAATTTTAGGCTGGGAAAGGACCTCTGGAGATAGCTGGCTTCCTTTTAAAAGCAAGACATTAAATCAAGGACACTGTCAAGGCAGGTGTTGAATATTTCTATTGAGGAAATTTGCGCTACTTCTCTGAGTAATATATTCCAATGTCTAATTGTTCCTAGAATGGGTAATAATTTTTTCTTATACCTGGACATAATTTCCCCTGAAGAAACATGTTCCAATTGTCCTTAGTCCCGTTTACCCCAGTGAAGAATCATCCAACTTTTAGGAGCTCAAGAACTGTTGGTGTTCCAAAACAAGTTCTTTCACCCGGTTTGCAAGAGGCTGATCCACACACAGAATCAAGGCATTGGATTTATTTACAGTTCATCACAGAAAGGGGTGCTTAGTGGCAAATTCACAAAGCCAGCACCATGACTATCAACATTTTTTAAATGTTTTAGCAAACAAAGGCATTAACACTCATTGGCTACAAGTTACATAGTTATTCATATTAATTAGTATTTTTCCTTCTGTTGGTTCAACGATTCCCTCACTTCTTATGCTGGTTAGTCCCACATGCTCAGACTCTCTCTTCTTTTGAGTCAGTGATTTCCTGAATCAGTGGTCTGTGAATCAGTGGTCACAATCTCCCCCTGCCAGAATAACCTGCTGCCCAGGCAGAGCTAATCTGAGCACAATTGCTGAGATGGCTTTATTAGTTTTTCCTTACCTTGGGAGTTCTGCCAGATGTCCTTGAGGCCCATAAATTCTGTATTCTTTGTGTCTGCTATCAGTGATACATCCTTATTCCCAAGCTTTGTTAACCTTCCCCAGGTCTGACATCATTGAAACATGCCAAGCCCTACACCTTAACAAGGCAATTCCACCAATAAGTAATTTAATAAGTAAGTATCTTTCTAACACCCGGACAGCACTGTGATTCTCCCCTGACCCTTCTTTTCTCCAGGCTTTATAAATGCAGTTCCTTCAAACATGTGGCAGGCTCTCCAATCCTGTTGGCCTCTTCACTCTCCAATTTTTCAGTCTCTTGAACTTGTCCCAGACCAAAACTGAACACAGTAATCCAGGCACTCTCTGTTTATCATTTTGCCTTACCTCAGCATCACACTGAGGTTCCCCAAACCCCCACGGTGGAAACCAAGACTGCTTCTGAAGCTCAGTGACATGTACAATATGGGTGAAACCCCATCTCAAGAAGAGACCTTCCAACAGCCTCAGACACCAAGGAAGCACCTCATTGCTGCCAGTGCGTGCCTGGGCAGCAGCCAGTGCCCAAAGCTCGAAAGCTGTGAGTAGCCCGAGAAGCTTTTGAGCTGGAAAGTGAAAGACACGTTTCCGTTTATGATTGGGTTTTTCAACAATTCACGGTTATTGTCAAAGGTTTCGTTACTGTCAAAGGTTTCGTTTCCAACACTAAGGAGTGGCACCGAGCGAGCCGGGCCTTCGGGCACCGCCCTCCCAAGCGAAACCGAAAGCGGCGGCGGAGCCGGGCAGAGCTGGGCCGGGCCGGCGGGGGTTCGCGGAGGGGGCCGGGGCCGCGCTGCTCGCCAGGGCCCAGGCGCGGCCACCAGCCGCGGCCCGCGGGAGCCCCGGGCGCCGCCAGCGCGGCCATGGCAGACAGCAGCCGGGACGAGCTGTTCCTGTACATGATCTCCTGCTTCAGGCCGCGGCTGAAGCAGTGCATCCAGGTGCAGCCCGTGCTGGACCGGCTCCCCTCGCTGAGCGCGGAGGACAGGGAGAGGGTGCGCGCGGCCGCCTTGCAGCGGGGCCAGGCGGCGGCGGCGGAGGAGCTGCTGCGGGCCGTGGAGCGGGGGGCCCG
>VZTE01001195.1:1905850-1992013 GCA_013397775.1 Eulacestoma nigropectus
CGGCTGCGGCTGGAGCCGCGAGTTCCTGCAGGCGCTGGAGCACGGCGGCTGCAGCCTGGCCGCCTGCTACGCCAACCCCAGCCTGAGCCAGCTGCCCTCGGCGGCAGAGGAGGCCGAGCACGACCTCTGCGTGCACCTGGTGCAGTTGCTCCACGGCACGCTGGTGGACAGGATGCGGACTATGCAGGTGGCCGAGAAGTGCCTGGAGATGGGCATCTTCCAGGACGAGGACATGGATCGGGTGAGTCTGGGCGTAGGTAGTGCCACCCACAGACACTGGCCAGCCCCACACCTACAAATGGCGTAGTAAATGCAAAAATGAAAGGGGAGTTCCCAGACTTGGGGAAAGAGGTAATGGGTAAGGCAATGAATACTCTTGACAGTGGGGCAGCAGGTGGGATGCCAGCTAAGAGCCTGGCAAAGAAAAATGCCAGTATCAGAGGGTTGGACCAAGACAGTGTCTAAGTGGAAGAAATGTGTCAGACTTAACTGTTACTTATTATTTTGCCACAGACCTGGGGCTCATAAGCTCATTGTCTTCTGGCCCAAGAACCATACCAGGAAGTAGTGATGGTCTGTAAAGTCCTAAAGAATACTTTAGTTAAAATAAAGCAAGATTTTCTGTCCCCTTTTTTGCTATAGGTTCACTAAGGGCTATCACGCTAGACAGTGAGGTGAGCAGAAATACCAGTTGGACAAGAACAAGGAAGTGTTAACCTTTGATGAAAGTTATTTCCTAGTGTTTATTCCACTTGGCTAGGAATGGCTTGCCTGAATGTGAAACTTACTTGAAACTCAGAAAAATAGATATCCTGAAACAGTGTTAGAACAAATTAAAATAATAATTACTATAGCAATAAGGGGAAAACTGGTAAACTAAGGGTGGAACTACATCACATTTGCACTCTGAGCCTTTGCATCCACTTTTGAGGCAGTTTTTTGCTCCATCTCAGTTAAATGACTGTAACATACATAATTTTGTCTTGTGACCGTCAGGTAGCAGCAATGATCGGCTGCACCCTAGTGAGTGGGGAGGCAAGCATGGTAACACAACCGGCAGATGCAGAGGCCTGTTAGGAAGTTACTGGCTCCATTTCCTGGTAATGGGTTCTCATGTTCCCCCATGTCACCTTTTTGCTGCTGGTACTTCCATGAAACCATTCAATACCCTTCACAGTCCTGCCTGTTTAAACTCCAATGGAGTTTAGGCCTAAGGCCTAAACTAAGGCCTCCCACTTTCCATGCACTTCCTTTTAGTCATGAATCTCAGTCAAGTGTTCCACTGCTATGCCTGCCCATTTCCTTACATATCAGGATGGGTGATTCTTGAGCCTTGGGAAAAGTGCCCTTGAGGACTGACCACGTGTCTTAGGCTGCTTTGCTCTTGGGATCATTGTTTTGTTCCTCACATGATCACATGTCAAGTTCTGCTTGTGACAGCCTTGGGACACTGTCCCACAGCTTCTTTGAGGGCAATAGCCACTTTCTACAGGCTTAGCTATGGTATTTTTAAGTGGGAGTTGAGATGATGAAGCCAGAGTTTAAGAAGGGAAATGTTCCCTTTTATGTATGAGGTGATGTTACAGATTAAGTCTGAGCTTTGGTAAACTGTGTGACATCATTTCTCCTTAGTCAAGGTTGCCTATTCCCTAAACCAGTCTGAACACCAATTATTATTTCACAATACTAATAATTATTATACAGTGGTTACTGTTGTAATCATTGTCTAGTACTACCAGTCTCTCCAATTAAATTTCATATTTCATAGGTTTTATATATCCTACCCAAAACAATATGGGATGAACATGAGGTTGGACAAAGCTGCAGTAAGTCTCTTCTGATGAGTGGCAGGTCAATTTTATGTCTTTATTTTTCAGTATGTTTTAATGATGACAGGGAAATAGATGCTTTTGCATCTATACTATTCTTACTAACTTCCTCAAACCATTTCTGAAGTCTGTGTGAGGGTTGTTTCTGGTTTTTTATTTTTACCAGATCCAGACTGTTACAGACAATCGTGGGAACAGAGATGGTGCAAGGGAGCTACTGAGCAGAATAGTGCAGAAGAAAGATTGGTTCTCTTCTTTTTTGATTGCTCTCCGTGAAACTCAGCATGAAGACCTTGCAGATGATTTAAGCGGAAATACAGGAGGTAATCAACTTATTTCACTGGTACTGATGTGTGGATTTTTAGTACCTTTTTTTTTTTTGTACTGTTACTTAAGAAATAATGCAGGATTCCCACCATATTGTTTTGCTGTGATACTGGGATTAATGCTTTTGATTGTCCGAGGATTTCGAAACCAAGTTAGGTAACAGCTTAATCAATAGATTTTTAAATACTAAAAATCCTTATTAAGCAATATGAGAACTACAACAGTATGCATTTAGTTACAATTAAAATGAATCCTTATCTTTTAAAACCCATTGGTTTACCCATTGGTAAAAAGTGTGCTTTTTTAATCATTCATAAAAAACATTCTGAAGATAATTTGAACAAAAAAACCCGGACTTTACCTGGATTTCTTCTTTAAAGCAAGTGTTTCCTTTAAAGATTGGTTTACAAATATTTTTGCCATTTTAAAGTACTTGCATACTTGAAGACATTCATAAGTCTCAAAACATTATAAAATTTACTAAAAATAATAGAATAAACTAGTAAAGTGGCTACTCCTTTTCATTCCTGTGTAATGTTTATAATACTGTAAAATTATCCCAGTGCTCGCCTGTATTCTTAAATATAAAAAAGGAAGCAGCCCTCAAATCATTTATCCCTTATTTTCACTCCCCATATGTTTTATAAAATTTTTGAGACAAAATTATTTTAACAGATTTCCCATTTAGGAGCTTCAGCCTGCTCCCTTGAGGAGCTCCCCAGAGCTGTCTCTGTACTTTCAGTTGCTGCATGTGGGTCAATGCGTTGAGGTAAGAGGTACATGAAGGTGTGTCTTCCAGCTTTGGACAGGAATCAGCTGGTGTTCTGCCAGACACAGACAAGCAGCTGTGATATTTGAGAGTGCAGTTCAAAGATGGTTGAGTGTTGCAGTCTGCAGGACAAGACCAACCAAGTCAGAGCCTCAGAAGACCATTCTGAGTGAAGCTCGGGTGCTGGGAATAGCTCAGCAGCTATTGTGATCCTAATTTTCATTCTGTGTTGCGGCTTTGTGAGGCTTTGTAAATTTTTGTCTTCACTACTTTGCTATCAGTACGGCAAACAAAGTAATAAATATTTCAAAAATATGCAAATTAGTAATATTCTTTTCATACAGGGTAAAGCTGAAGTTTAATTCAGTTGTTTGATGAACTACTGAATGAATGCATTTATCCCACAGTTTTTCTCTGTGGTCTTGGGCAATGCAGGCCTCAAACCAAACTGTACAGACTAACACATGAAACATGAATGGTGTTGCTCTTATCAGAGGATAAGTAATTTTCCATGTTCACGGTGCTGTATGTTGATACCTGAAGTGTGTGGTTGCAGGAGCATCCCCTGACATAAGGTCATAGAGAGGAAATACTGAGAACAGGTTCATCAGGACCTGGGGAAGAACACTGGTGCTACATTTTATCACTGCAGTTTGACTCCCTGCGATTCATTACAGTAAAATACCTTGTTATTAGGAAACACCTACACACAGAAATTGAGAGCTTCATAAAAATAAATCTCTTAATCTCTTTAAATTTAGTTTCTAATTGTAAAGTAGTAAATTCCTAATAAATATTTATATAAAGGTCAAAATTCCAAACTATAACATTTGAGTCAAGACCATATGTTACAGTGTTATGTACATGATGAAAACAGGTTAGTTCTGTGTTTTCTGTGCTCCACACTAAAAGAAATGAAATCTTTTGTAGAATTGCCTTAGAATTTCTCTATATTTTCTAGAAACAGAGAATAAACAAAATGGGATGGAAAAGAGTACAAACGAAGAACCAGAAGTTACAAGCCAACCAGGATACATCATAGCGGAGAATTTGAAACAGGAAGAAAATGTGGATGATAGTTTCAGCAGTGAGAGCAGTGTATTGGAAACATCCATAGAAAAGAATTCTGTGGTGTCAGGTTTGTCCACTAACTGCTATTTTGATCTGGTACCTGTGTGAATAAATGAGTAGTTTTTGAATATATGTAATATTGTTGATAAAAATAGTAATATTATTAGATTAATATTTTATTTCAGACCCATCCATGGTAGGCTTATACTATCCAAAGACAACATTAGGGTAACATTGACAACTCTGTACAGTGTTGACAAAGTTTAAGACAAGAGGAATGGTTTTGAACCACTAGAACTGCAACTGTATTAAGTACTTCTTTCTAGAAGGCTGGAAATTCTATATTGAAAAGCATTTTTTGTTTTGAAAAGTCTTTAGTGCTGTCCAACTAGTAATTTTGCTGTTTATTTTAAGGTTTTTTATTTACAGGGTATTGAACAACCTTTCTCATGTCACATACATACTCAGAAGTACATTTTTAGTAAAAATGTTTAGGAATTGTTGTGGCCTGTTGTTCATATAGATCCACTCTTAAAAACATGCCTTGGGAGTTGAGTATGAGCAACAGCAATGACCAGCAACAATGCCCAGACATAGCTGTGAACCAGTGATTCAAACATACACTGCATGATTCAGGAACCATGTGTTCCAAGGTCAGGTGGAGCTCAAACAATAGTTACAGCTAAGGTGAATCCTGCCTGGAATTATACTAGCGGGTTTACTCAGCCAAAGGAGTAGGACAGCTAAGGCTGCTCTCTCTCTATCAAATATGAATAATTATTTTTTTAAAATGTCTCTGAAAAACTGCAGCCTTTCAATGTGCGACAGTAGTAGCCTATTTCTCATTTAGCATTATATTAACAGGATATCACAATGCTTTGTGGCTAGTAGTGAATTATTAACTACAGCAAAAATATCAACTTGGTTTTCTTGGGTTAGAACATGATATGGCAGTATAAAGAAGAGGTGCCAAATATTCAATGATAATTCAAAATGGATCAGACTGAGTTATCCTCATTGTTAGTTGGAATCCTTTCTGGGCAAAGCTTAGGCTCTTATTGGGCCTCACTAAGGGTAAGTTTTCAGTGCTGTCACCCTGATCTTCTGCTTGCGTCTTGTCAGGTTGAGGGTTGCAGATAATTAGATCTATTAGTTATTAACTAGCATGCCACAAGCTAATTATAGCTAAAAAACTATGATCTCAGCACAGAACTGAAATTAATAGATGGTGGGTATGAGCAGTTTGGGCAGTTGAGCAGATCTGTGCAGTGAAATGGCGAAGGGGGTACAGAGTGGATGGATTCCATCAGTTTGGTTCAGATTGACTGCACTCTTGTGCTGTGTGCCTGCAAGTAGCTGGAACAAATCTCATTTGATTGCAGCTGACAGTTCATTTCTTCTGATCTAAACCAGCTCTGTGATGTGAATCAGAGTAGTGTGAGTGGGGACAATTGACAGATTCACTGTAAACATGCACTTCTGAGATGAACCAAAGCAGCAGTGTAGATGCAGGATAACGAGGGCTGCCAGGAGGCAATGCTGCTTGGAGATCTCTGCAGAGGAACTGGCTCACGTTCAGCCATCCTGAAGTGCAATAAGCTTTGATATCAGTGCACTTGTACACTCAGACTTAATTGCACTCAGGTCTTTTTCCATTTCCTATTTCCATCCTTTCGCATGATTTCGTAAGACTGTATTTTTAGACCAGGCAGATTAAAATACAAATGGAACCCAGGTTCTACTTCCTCATGGGCTGGGAACCCACCTAGTTTGTAATTTGATGTTGTCAAGTGTTGTCAGTTTTGCAGTACACTTCCACCATTCCTTTATGTCTTCAGAAGGACATATTTCAAGAAGAAAGAAGCTTTTTCAAATATCTTGAAATTACTGCAGTTTGAATTGTATCTGAAACCTCCTCTGACCCTTTTATTTAAGTAGATGAAACCGAGACAGTCAGAAGGTATAAGAGCAGTAAGGTCCTAAAAACAAAGTATAAATAGATCATTTAGCCTAAGAGATAACTAGAGGAAAAACTGAGCATGCAAAAACACAGGTAAGAAACTTCATAAACACAAAATAACACAACAGCAAGTAAGTTTGCAAGGTCAACATTTGGATTAAGTTGCTGCAGTTACCTATATGTACAACAATTTAAATAATAGAAGCTCTCTTTTTCAAGGCTTGCCTTTCATTGCATTCCATTGTCTTTATACTTATTTAGTAGTCAGTGTAAAGTGACTGAAAATCTTCCTGTGAAATACTCTGCTTTCCAATGTGCTAGCAGGACTCTAAGGGAAGATTAACAAAAGTGGTAAAAACAGCTCTTAGAATATTAACTCTTTTATCTTCATTATTTTGGAAATGCTTACTGGTTTGGGTTTTTTAAAATTTACTTTGTGTTAAAATAATTGAAGAAAGTTGCCACAGTTGAAAAAGGAGAACATTATTCTATTGACCTTTCATTTGGAAGATGAGTATTTTGCATTTCACTTCACTACTGATGTTTGCTGTTGAGCGATTGTTGTATAATTGATGCAGCACATTGTAATTTAGATAATTGTGTACAAAACCCTTTATGGATTCATATTCTCATGTCTTTCAGAAGGTCATTTTAGATGAGAGACCATATGGAATAGAAACACAGAATTTTAATTTTGTCCTCTCTTTCCTATCCTTTGTGGATTCCTAGAAAGTGAAAACAAGAGATAGTGTCATCTTCATAGCTGGGAGTTCCCACTAATGCTACTTAATAGTTTGTCACAAATCTTTGCACATGGCTTGTAACTGGTGTGGTTTTCTTCTTTTTTGTGCCTTTCTGTTGATTGCATTCATTTCTAGGAGAATAGGCTTAATTTAGGTGCTTAAAGTCTTTAATGCCCTTATCTGTCATAACGCTTTCTACAGATGATGGTGATTAATAGTGGGATCAGATTCTGTCATCTCTATGGAATAAATGGTGACAACTGTAGGACAGCAAGACTGATGTTTGCATCAGTTTTCATAGTTACGTTAGAAAAACTACTAATATGTGACTCCTAGTGGTAGTTAAGATAGCTACCTAATTTTACTGAATACAGACTAGGTTTAATTTCCACCTCACTCACCAAGACTTTATACTGTGGATTTCAGGCATTCCTTTCTAAAGACACTGTAACTTCCATTCAGTGCTAAATTCTCATTCACAGAATCTCCGTTGCTTTATGAATAATTTGTTGGGGACAGAAAGTTAGGAAAAATACGGATATGGACCATAGTAGGATATTCACTGGAAAGAACTTGATAGAAACCTAAGTTCAATAGCTAATTAAGCAGAACATTGGTCAACACTATTACCCTGACTGATTCCATATGCACACTGTGGGCTCAGTTGCAGAGCGCTGTCGGTAAGCTGATAGCTCAGGGTGATGCTGTTTGCAGATTTTCCCGGAAGAACTGGGTATCCCTTTAGATACTAAAAGGAGTGAGTTTTGGAAAAATCGAGCTTTGTGAATTGTGCTGGCGACCCAAGAAGATGAGCCCGCGTGAGGCAGGGGTGGCCCAGCAGAGGGCGAGCGGAGCACAAGAATCTCCGCAGCGGAGCCGCCGAGCGGCTGAGGCCGCGCCCGGCCTCTCGCGGATCCGGGGTCGCCGCTTTTGCTCCTCAGGGTTCAATAACTCAGCACTGCTTGTACTTCCTTGGGAACTATGGTTTGCTCTTCTCATGTTACGTGAAGAAACTGAAAAAAAAAAAAAAAAAAAAAAAAAATCGGTTCGGGCTTCGTTTTTGTTTTACTACAGATGTAGCTGTCATGGCATGCAGGGAGTAGAGAATGTTCAGTTGGCTAGCAACTTTTTTTTGGCTTTTCACCTTTCTGAAAAGATACAGTAAAATAGGACTAAAGGGGATTATGCAGGTGATCATGTCTGCAACCCCTGCTTTCAAGCAATAAATCATGACCCACAGTGCCTTATCTCTGCCATGCTTTGGATGTTAATCTTCCACTCCATATTTTCTTCCATAAGAAAATGAATTATATTGTTCATATTTTTATCTTTACCAAAAATAGAGAAAATTAGATCTCAGCCATCCCTGCCTGACGTTCACCTAACCTACTTTAACAATTTAGGGGGAGAGCAAACAATATACATTTACTATTAATATTTGTACAGCAAATATATTATACAGAAACACATTTCTTTGTGTTTTTCATTTAGAGTCAGATGTCTCCATAGGAGATGGAAGTGTCAATAACTTGAATGAAAACCTGGGACAGAGCTGCACAACCAGTGATTCAGGTACATTTCCCTTCTGTTATTATTTAGTAATTGCAAAGTAAGCTCTAGGGGAAGTACTCTGTGAGTGGGCTAGAACAAAACTCAGTGCAGGGTTTTCTTTCGCTGTGAACTCTAGTTCACTGTATTTAGATGCCAGACTTACTCTTATTTTGTTGGAAAACAGATGCCATTTTTAAGGGTCTGGACCTAAGTCCTAGCCCCAAAACAGTCGATTTACTGAGATCATCTGAACAGGTCTCTAGACATCAGCATTGTACAAACTGGTCAGTGAGGGAGAACAATAAAATCACATAGGCTGAAGGGACTAGAAGTCATCCAGTGCAGTCACCTGGACAGATTCTCATAGTGCTGCCACACAGATGTGTTTCTTTTGCTCTCAGAGAGGAGCTAGATTGTGCCTGGCCCTCACACAGGGTGAGAGGGAATAGGAATGTTTTAGAAGCAATAGAAGGTGAGCAGAAGCATCTCCTGGGTACCTGCAGAACAATAATGAAGGTCCGCTTTGGACCCAAGTACTTTAGTAGCCTTATTTGTAAAAGCAACCTCAGCAATGGGGGTTGCTATCTGAAGACCTTTGTGAGTCTCACATTTAATTACATGTGCATGTTCTAAATACAGTTTTAAACTAGATATTGGACTGTGTTTACGTAATACTTAGCAGACAGGTATTATTTTGCTATGTATGTAATCTCAGCCAAACTAAACACTGCTGTTGTAAAAGGCATCCCAATATTTTTTTGTCTTTTTTTTTTTTCAAACCTCAGGCAGAACAAACTGGGAGCTGTCCACCATGGTAATCAGCCTGTTTATCTATACAGAATTCAAGAACTACTTTTTGGAATCTAGCCTTTATAAAATGTGTGCTGGGACTGTGTCTTGTACAAGGGCTAGAAAAAATCTGAACACCCTTCAAGCCAGCTGGGCCTAATAAACCTAATATTATATCAGTAAAGTCACTGTAAATATTACATATATGCCTGCAAAGTGCTTATGATAAATACTTTTAAAATAGTTTCAAGCTTTTTAAGTATTGAAATCCACGTATTTTGTAAGTACACAGAAAATTCAGGATAGCTCAGATTTGAATTGCCACACTACAGCTAAGATTTTAGTCTGTGTGTTGCTAACTCCAAAGAATATACTTTGCACTTCTGCATCAACTTGAGGACGCTCATCAGTCACATTGTATTTTTTGACTCACTCTGTCACATGAAATGTCTGGGCACGGGAACTTCTCTATTCTGTGGACAGGCAGGCACAACTGTATCAGTTGGTCAGGCTGAGCCAGGCTCATGCTGTTTGGCAGCACATATGTAGGTATGGGCTGATCCTTTAAGATTCCTGAAGTATCTCTCATTAAGTAAATTGAGCATTTGCTGTGTCCAGTAATCCAGAAAAAAAAAATCACTGCAGTTTTGTGAAGAATGGAGAACAGATTTTTTTCCAGTGTTTACTTGCTTTATGTTCTGTTTAAATGTGGGGTTTAAAAACTACTAGTTAAAAAGTTTTTTAAAGCATCCATGCTTTTAAATCATGTCTAGTAAACTCAGTGAGAGCAATAATGAGAAAAACATGCTAAGAAGATGCAGATGCACTATTTACGGATTTTATAATTTGAACTTTTGCAGTAAGGCTGTTATATTAACAAAGATGTTTGGATGATGTCATTACACACTGATATGATTTGGATTTTAATGCAAAGAATCATGTGGATTCAGCTGCATTTTTATGTGCAAAATTCATTTCCCATTAAAAAAATTATTTAATTAGGACAATAGAATAATTATCATGTTTCTTTTAGCCCAGAGCAGCAATTCACATGAGCCTTGTATGAAGGCAGACAACTTCTCCAGTGTTAAACTGTGCATGACAAAAAATCGTTAATTATTTAATTCTTTAATCTGTGAAAAGATTCCTGTATTAGCCTTTATCTATACAAGGGCTGAAGAAGCTAGGAGAGAGCTAAGTTAAATATTTTTCAGGCCTGGACTGTTAATTGAGGATGTTAAGGAACTGAAATTTAACCAAACAGATGGGTGATAAAGTGCTAGTTTCAATATGATTGAGCTATTGAATTTAGCCAACCAGAAAGCAAACAGCGTTCTTCCTCAAAAGAGAGTAGTAGAAGTCAGATAAGTAACAGCAAGTACCCTCTGGTGCAAATGTCCGTGTGTCCAGGTAGCACTGCACTCACACTAAAAGGCAAAACAAGCAAAAAACACTTAAGAATGGCATTCAGATGTTTCCATCAGCAGTGTTTTATCAAGCTTCATTACTTTTTGTTAGTTTAATTTTATTTAATGGAATCAGGAATACTAGAAAAATATACTTACTTTATGTGTAATGTATCAGTGATAATAAAATCCTCATGATTCTTCATTGAATGGTATCATCAGGAAACAAAAATAGGGTTTTTCTCTCCTCATTTTTGGTCTAGTAGAATGAATTTGTGCCTTTCCTTCACTGAGGGCAGTTAATACTTGAAGAATCCAAACCTATTTGTAGGAAAAAACCCCCTTGAAAACTAAATTGAAATAAATCCTTCTGATATTAAGATATATATGAGTTCTGACTCCCTAAATACATGTAAACTCAAGAGACTTGATATGCTTTTCTTACTGCTCACAATAATTCAACAGCATTTTTTTTTCACTTTTACATTTAGAACATTGTTTATTTCTTCTGTGAGCTGTAGATCTAAATTCTGCCACTGCGTTTTCAATAAGAGATGGAAGGCTTTGGCCTTAGGTGGCAAATGTGTATGGCTTTTTAATGAACACTCAATTGCATTATGTGTGAGTCAGGCTAAGAAGCAACGTACTCTACCATGAATAGGTGTGATACATTCTGCAGTTAGCTCCATCTTGTATGGGCAATTGAATTTTCTTATCTATTTGGTCGTTATAACTCCCTTGACCATTTTTAAGTGTTCTATATCTTTTTTTTCTTTCTATGGCTCCATTTTTCATTCTCTGGGAAGTATTTAAAAAGGCAGCTCTCTTGTAACCAAATAAATTTCAGTATTGATGAAGGAGAACGTCACAGAAGCTTGGCTAGATTATAAATACTGCAGCTCCAAGCACAACCTTTGTTGGTCCCAGTGCCACTGAACTGTATCATCTGAATTCATACCTAATAGTAGTCATTTCAACATAGATGGGTGAAGCCGTCCTGTGGCTTATTCCACCTGCCCTGAGTGATGACTGTGGAAGCAGTTCTGATCCAGAGTTGCACAGGTCCACAGAGCAACATTTATTCATATTTATTCAGAAGATGCTTCTGGTAGTAAATTAGTATTTTTCCCTTGGACATTTTTTCGCTCCTCTGATATATGATCCATGCCTCCTGTTTGATACTTGTATTTCTTTCTACCCTTAGATGAAGATGAAGTGGAGAGGAGAGCCTCACCTGAGCCAGATCTGACCCTGAGAGATTACCAGATGGAAGTTGCAAAGCCAGCACTGAATGGGGAGAATATTATAATATGTCTCCCTACAGGCAGTGGTAAAACCAGAGTGGCTGTTTACATTACCAAAGATCACTTGGATAAGAAGAGAAGAGCATCAGAGCCTGGAAAAGTCATAGTACTTGTTAATAAGGTAAGTTGGTCCATTTTTTTAAAAATAATATTTTTCAAACATCATGCACTGTTAATACAGGCATTGTGAAATGAATATAAACACTATTCTCAGCTTCTCCAGGTGTACTGTATTTAAAGACATACAGATCTAGACTGTTACCTCTTTTGCACCATCAGCATGGTGCAAGCACAAATTATTTTAGTGTACCCCAGTTCAAGTGAAAATTTAGATATGCTGTAATAACCACATTATTGGAAAAAGTACAATTTCATGTTGTAATGGATTTTAAAAAATAAAAATATTTTTCACATTCTGTGTTTCAGGCCACCTAATGAGTCTCACAGTGGTTAAGGAATATTTTGTCAGATTTTCTGATAATTGCTGTAATTTTTGCAGTTAAATTTAGCACATATAAATTAATCTTCTATTGTAATATGAAAATACAGAAATGCATTTAAGAATTTTATTCAAATTGTAAAAAATATCCATATCCTCTTACAAGAATAAATGTGAAAGCATGTTGTAAGCTCATTTGAAGAGCCAAAGCATGCATGGTTTGTTCATTCTTTTGAAGGCACAGTTAAGCCAAAGTTCTTGAGACAAAAAGGTTTCACAGGAGAAGTTGGAGGGGTTGGAGGTTGGGGATTTTTGCTGCTTGGTTTTCTTTTGTTCACCTAACAACATTTGTGGCAAACAGGCATGTATTTTTAATCCTGTGTTTAATATGTTTTAAATTCTTTGGAAACTTTTGTTCAGGTGCCATTGGTAGAACAGCATTTACAAACAGAGTTTAGTCCATTCCTGAAGCGTTGGTATCAGATCATTGGTTTAAGTGGTGATTCTCAGCTGAAAATCTCGTTTCCTGAAGTTGTCAAAAGAAATGATGTCATCATCAGTACAGCACAGATCCTTGAGAATTCACTGTTAAATGCATCCAAGGAAGATGAAGAAGGTGTCCATTTATCAGGCAAGCTTTAATTCTGAAATTTTTACAGAGGGAATAAAAGTATGTCTCTATTCTGGAAAATTGTAGAGTAAAAATGTGCCACATTCTGTAGGGCTTTTTTCAATTTACTTCTTTTATAAATGCAAGCTGTAGTCAAAATCAGATCTTAATTAATAAGCATGCAAGCCAAAATTAGACTCTACAGTTTATTTGTACTAAATATTTGCTATGCTTCCTGATTTATCTAGCTTAAGCACAACTTCGTGCAAATGCAGTTGTACTGGTTCCACTTTCCAAGCTTGGTAGAGCTTTGAGTCGTATCACATAGAAGCCATATACAGGATGAGAAAAAAACTATCAAAACTCAAATACACTTGGTAGTTTGAGAAATACAATGGAACACAAGATAAAAGCCAATCTGTTGTAAAAGTTAAATTCTTTAAACTCTTGTAGTTTTGCTAATGTACAGTGATATGATTGCTTATAACTGTGTCTCTGTGACCTCAGCAGATATAATGGTTTCCTACGAAAGATGAAGGAAGTTGAAGAAAACAAAAGATAAATAAGGCAAGATGGTTTTCCCAGAAGGCTAAAGTGGCAGGTATCTCTGGGAGATCAGAAAGGAAATGGTGTTACCCGCCAGTGACATACAAATAGAACAGCCCATAACGTCAGCTCCAGGGCCTGGGCTGCAGCAACCTTCCTCTGGGAGATGTTAACTTCTCCCTCTATTTGCCTGCAATCAACTCCTTTTGAGATGTGGCAGGGTGTAGGAGAGAGCTGTGATATTCAAAATAATTGCCCTGAGATAAAAGTACTGGTCTGGGTGTCAGAGAGACAGCAGAGAAACCTGAGGGGTCGGTCTGTGTCTTGTCAGTGCCCAGTGCTGGCTGGAGTACTGCTTGATCCAAACTAACTCCTGCAGAGCTACTTGGGTACCTCAGAATTACATCCCCTCCTTCAGAATGCCTTGTTATTAACCTAGGCAGAGTACCAGCAATTTCCTTACACTTATTTCCTCTCCACTGCATCAAAGTTAATAAACTTTCCTACATCTGAATCATTTTGGAATGCTGTATGGAGGCATCTGAACATTTCTACTGGAACTGCTGGCCTATTTAGAATTGGGCTGAGTCCCAACCAGATTGTGTAATGAAGTGGGTTGAATAGGTTTCACACTTTGCAAAGTTTCCTTCGTAAGGAGCTGCATTTTTTCCACAACTCAGGCGGCCCTGCACCTCATTCTTTTTCTGTGCTATTACACCTGTGCTACTGGTGTAGCAGTAAGTTCAGCTGGACCAAAGCCAAGCAAGCATGAACATAGCCAGCTCCATTTCTATGGCTGTGACTTGGTTAACTTGCAGCCTGTATAAATCATCCTGATTAGTTACAAGTTTTTTTCCAGATTTCTGTGCATACTTTTTTCATCTGTTTCCACAGAGGTCTGCATTACATGTAATATGGACTTCCAGCCTCAGTGAAATGGAGAGGACTCTCTTAATTGCATTTTACCAAATGTTTACCCTCTTTACCAAGGGCTGAAGTCACTGTATGGACTTTTTAAAAGCTGTGTATCACTTCCTTAGTAGAAGAAACACATCCCTTCTGGTAGGTTAGCTTCTTCACAAGTAATTATAGGAATATGCATGATGGAGATGATGGTCAAAATCAAAGGGAATAAGTTCATGTTGGCAGAATAACTGAGAAACTGCCAGCACTGCTTCTGAAATCTTGCAATATCTAGAAATCATAGACATAAATAAGAATTTAGATCTGAAACTCCATCACTCCTGTCCAAACTGGCTTCCTGAACTGCTATGAAGGCAATCAGCTTTCCGCAGCAACATGGAGCACTGGCTTGCTTTCCTAGGAGAAGTGTTTGGCGTAGCCTTTAAATATATAACTTCCCTTGTTTTGTCTCCATCTTTTTTTAGATTCTTCAATACCAGGTGAGACTGATTTAGCTCTGTTAATTTCCATCTTCTGCTGCCAGTTGTTGAAAACTGACTTGTAGTGGTGCAACAGTTTGAGCACATCAATATGTATACACATCAATGTGTAAACAAGACCATGGAAATTGTCCACATAAAAAAAATACATAAAAGAGTTTAACCCTGATCGTTTCAGTGATCTTCTTTACAGTCATGTCCACAAACTTCCTTCAAATTGTTGGAAACCATGTCAAATTAGAGAGTTACTGGCTAGCTGCAGAAGGAGTGGGAGCTCCATAAACCGTTTTGTTGTTAGAGAAACAGAAAAATGTTCATGAATCTTTCAGCTCAGAACCTTGAAATATACATCACTGGCTGCATGTGTAGATAGATTAAAGATATGTTTTCTGTATTTTTGAGAAATTTGAAAAAAAAAAAAATTTTTCCTTGTTGTATATTGCTTGCATGTAAATATACTGTGACCAAAAAGCATATAATACGTGTCTGAATCTTCGTCAGTTTCCTCTGCTACAAAAGAGAGATGAGTGGCAGTGCTCCCACTAATCTGTTTGTTCTTTCCAATAGCACATCCATAAAGTAATATAAATCTTTTATTTGGACACTAATAGGGAGGAAATCTCTGTGTTGCTACAAAATGGAAGCATATTTTGACCACAACAAGCCTTTCAAGAATGTCTGAAAGGCTTCTAACATGTTATGTATTTTCTAAAAGGCAAACAATATGTAGTTTGTCAGATACAGTTATGGATATAAAAGATAGTACTGAGTTCAACTATGATATAGTCTTACCACTGGTAAGATATGAAAAATATTTCTCTGAAATTCTTTATATCATAATATTGTTTTTGCAAAAATAGGAAGTCTTTTTTTTTCCATTACATGAAATGTAAAACTACTTGGCAGATCCGAACTGTAACAAAGGTTCCAAAGTCCATTAAACATATTCAGCATCCCTCCATGCCTTTCTCCAGCACTTCAATTTCCTAGTACATTAGTTCTCGAACAAACTGATGGGTTCTTTTAAACACTATCCTTACCTGTTATAAGATTTAGTCACACAAATTATGCATTTGAAATAAAATTATTCACTTTAGGAGTCTTTTTTTTTCCAGATTTTTCCCTCATCATTATCGATGAGTGTCATCACACTCAAAAGGAAGGTGTCTACAACAATATAATGCGACGTTACTTAAAAGAAAAGATGAAGAACAGGAAGCTGGCAAAAGAAAACAAACCACTGATCCCACAGCCTCAGATTCTGGGACTGACAGCCTCACCTGGTGTAGGAGGTGCCACATCCTACTCAAAAGCTGAAGAGCATATTCTGAAAGTAAATAGCCCTAACACTTGCAAACCATCAAAGGGATATTATCTTGTTCAAATAAAACTTTAAGTTGCTGTTAGGATCCAAATAGACAATCTGATTTTTTTTTTTCTTGTGTGCGTGGGAGTTCAGCTCATAGCCATTAGATTGATCCTCTAAAAAATAATGGAAATCCGTGTACAAATAAAGGTTATTTTACAGGAAAGTAGGGTTACTGAAAAGGGAGGTTAAAAGATTGCCTCACTTGAAAAAAGTTCTCAAGATCAGAGGCAAGAAATCCACAATGTAGTATGTTTTTATGGTTAGTAAAAGTCTTACCTGTTCCATTAATGGCTTGTAATTTACTGTATATTCCTAAATACTAGAGACATGACATATTTTATATCTGTGTCTAGAGTGACTAAGCTGAGCATTTTTGTGAGTCCAGGAAAATGAGAAACAATGTTGAATACTTAAACAAAGCAGAAGCCACTTGTGAGATACAGGTAGCATATAAATGTGTTTTGTTTTTTTCAGTTAGAGTTACTCATTGAGGTTGCATGAACACCTGATTAGAGATAATCTGTTAAATTCTATACTTAAAGAAACTATATTTTACTTGAAATTAAATGGTTTTGCATTAGTAATAGAAAAGTAGAATTTAGCCCAGTACTGCAGTGAAAACTGCTGACTAGTAAATTGCACAAGAACAGAACGTGATATTGAATAAGTGGGCCTGCAAGAAGGTTTTATGCTGTTTTGAAGTAGACAGAATTGCAAGGAATTTTGACACAAAAACTTGCTGGCAATAGAAAAAGCAGAAAATTCCTTTTCATCAGCTCTGAAATTCTAATGATAGGATGCTGGGGTTTGTATCTGAAGAAATCTAATCTGAATATGCAAGCTGAAATAGACAACTACCACTGAAGACATTAAAAAGATCACCTGGCAGACTTCCTTTACTGCTTTCTCTGCTCAGAATAATGTTATGGTTTCCCTTATTACTTAATGACATGTACATATTTTCTCCTTGGAAGACGTCAAAAGCAGAAAAGTCCAGTTCAGTTATGCACTTAGCACAGAAATTCTATGTCCTCCTGTTCCAGGAAAGATTATCTCAAATAATTTTCTACTCTCATAACAGCTCTTCCTTTTATAATTAATCCCTAATATTTATTTTCTTTTTTTTTGTATTTCACCATCATTTTTATTTATTTTGTTCTCCAAAATCTACTCTTCCAAAGTACTGACGCTATATTTTCCTTTTCAAAATACTTGATTTGCATCCTGATCTACCATTTTTTTCCTGTATGCAAGGATCTCTTCTGACTAAAAAGTAACTTGTGCAGCTTATCTCAAATGCTTTTCAAAGACTTGGCCTTTCTTATGCTGATACTGCCTTTATCCAGTGTTTGGGGGAAGAAAATGAAGTTATACAAACCTCAATATCTAAATAAGAAGCTCGGTTGCATTAATTCAGTTTTCATGTGGAATAACTCATTCAATATTAAAAGAAATAACATTCTGTTTTCTCCCAGATCTGTGCCAATCTTGATGCATGTAGAATCATGACTGTTGAAGAGCATGCCTCCCAGCTAAAGAATCAGGTAAAGGAACCGTCTAAGAAGACCGTGATTGCAGATGACAAAAAAAGGGTACGTTTTTTCAAACAAATCAGTATTAAAGTTATATTGCCCTTTAAAAATGTGTTGTACGGTATGAAAAACCTTTGCCTAATGCTCTTTTTCTATAGACTTTTGATGATCCAGAGTGCTAATTTGAATATTGTTGCTTTCAAAAAGTATCAGTAAAATCAAATAGAACTAAATTTTTCCTTATGTCAGTTATATTTTGAGGTGTCTGGTCAAAAGACCTTCTAAAGCTGAAATATTTGTATTGAAGTGATGATATTATATACCATTAAAAAAAATGTTACTTCACAGTACAATTTTTGTAATACTCTGAACTGTGTATTTCCATAACACTAAACACACTTAACAGTCTTACTTGTTTTTTAATTTAAGGTTTAACTTTTAAAAAATTACTCAGTGTGGTACTAGCCAATATTTTTGTTGCCAGAAGATGCTTACTTACTTTGCCTAATCAATTTATTTCTAGGATCCATTTAAAGAGAGAATTACTGAGATCATGACAGAAATACAAAATTATTGCCAGTTACATCCAAAATCTGAGTTTGGAACTCAGACATATGAACAGTGGGTGATCAGAGAAGAGAGAAGAGGTAAATGCATAGCAAATATCCCCCAGCTTTGGATTTCTTTGAGTCGTTCTATACACAGACATGGTTTTCTATTTTTGTTCACTTCTAGCTGCAAAAGAAGAAAAACGCAGGGAACGTGTCTGTGCAGAACACTTGAAGAAATACAATGATGCTCTCCAGATAAATGACACCATCCGAATGGTGGATGCCTACAATCACCTAAGTAACTTTTATAAAGAGGAGAAAAGTAAGAAGACAGTAAGGAGTGATGATGATGATGATGATGAACCAGCAGTATCAAAACAGGATGAAACAGATGAATTTCTAATAGGTTTATTTCATGGTGAGTTTGAAATACATTATGATATTTAATATATGAAATCCATAATTATGCACTAACGTGGTTTGCATGGGCCCATTAGTTACTACATCCTAGAGATTGCTGTGTTGTTTATTATCACAGTACCTTAATATCCCAGTTCATACAGCTTTGAATGCATTAAATAACATCATAGTGGGATCATGTCATAACATGTAATAGAGGTTCTTAGGCTCCGGCCTAAAGGCACTTTTTTTTGCTGCCAATAAGAACAAGCTGTTCCCTGCTTTTATCCAGTGAAGTCTCCCTGAAGACACTCTTAACAGATACATAAAATATGTATTTCAGTAGACACTCTTGGGGGGCAAAAGGTTGAGCAAATGGAATACAAAAGTAATGAAATTGAGTATCTTAACCAGCCCTTTCTGCCAAAATTTGTTTGTCTATATACAAAGAAAGGAGAGTGCTGACCTTGATTTAGTTTCAGGTAAAGAACATTTAGGTAGAGAATTAAACAAAAGATCAAGCTGCAAAGACCAAAGTTAGTTGCCTTTTTTTCAGATCATTCACCTTGGAACTAGGATTCATTCAGCCCTTGACACACAAAGCTCTTTTG
This sequence comes from Eulacestoma nigropectus, assembly GCA_013397775.1. NCBI lineage: Eukaryota > Metazoa > Chordata > Aves > Passeriformes > Eulacestoma > Eulacestoma nigropectus. The sequence goes on from VZTE01001195.1 coordinate 1,925,060, forward strand.
CTTGTTTTTTTCCCTTTACTGCCTTTGCAATGAGAAATAACTAGACAAGTTTGCTTCCATCACGCGTGGCTCTCGGGTGGTGCAAACAAAAATAGATTATACTGTAGAGTGTGGCCCAACTTCATGTATCCAACAAACTACAAATTTAGACTGCCATCATTGAGAAATTCATGAAATGGTAAAAAAACTTTAAAATATATGTTAGATAATGTTAGCATGTTTTTTAATGACTCTTCATACCTGTCTATTCCGTCGTACTTAAAATTTTAGAGTTGAGCTGTTGCTGAGAACCAAAATTTTAAACTAAGTATAAATTAAACTTAGTTTCATTAGTATTGTTGATGATTGCTTTTATTTATGCGGGTAAATGAAGTTCAAAGAACTTGTCAGTGAAAAATAAATTCCATTTCATTAGGATTTTACCACTGAAAGTACTAGGAATAATAGAAGAAAATCTAAAACTTTTCAGTGTTAAGAGAAGAATTCATCTTTGGGTGATAAACCCCCTGGAGCCCTTAGCGTAGGTTTAACTAAGGGGGAAAACTGTGGGAGCTTGTTATTTCTACCTACTTTTTGTATGTGTTTATGTGTTTGATTAAATTCTAAAATATGAATAAGACTAGTCATAAAGCCACTAGGTAGTCTAGGTGGTGTAGTAGTTTGTGGTCCATTGAGTATGATTGCCTTATATTAGGCACACTGCAATAGTCTGCACAGGGTCATTGCATCAGAGTGTAGCAACACACAACGTCCCTGTCTTAAAGCATTCTTGTTGTGTTTGCACAATCATCTGATAATAACATAGGTTTTTAAATATTGGAAGTTTTTTAAAAAATTAAAACACCTGAGGAATCCTCCCTCCTTATGGTCAATAGAGCCAGTTGAAGAGAGTCATTCATTTGACATTTCACTGAGTCCATTGAAATGTCTTGGAACTGCAGTATCGATGACAATGTGCCCATGCTGGTGTCTACTGTACTGCATATTTCTAGTGAGGACTCCTACTTTAATTCATGTCTCAAGGAAAATTTATGTCTAAATTTGTAAAAACATTAACAGCTCTGAGGCTGTGCATACTAATCTGTTTCTCCTTGTAAGACTTTTTTCTGTGATTTTAAAACAGTTTTGTAAATACTACAAGCTGTGATTTAGCTCTTTATTACAGTGCATTTAACTGTACCACCTCTTGTGTGTATAGGCAGGTGTTTTCCTTTGGCTTATTCTCACCATGGAATATAGGCAAAGTATTTGATAATGGTGATTTATTTTGATTGATTAGTGTGTTTTTAATGAATATAAACTCACTTCAAAAATAATTGGTATGCCACAGCTCTTCAGAATGAATGTGAATTGGCCATGCTGAGAGAATTATATAGTAATTTGCGCTTTGTTTTGTTGGTTTTGGGGTTTATATTGTCTCAAACTGTTATTTTACATGGTTACTTTTACTTAATTTACATTTGTTCTTTTTAAAGCAAAAAAGAAACAGCTGAAAGAGTTGACTGGAAAGCTAGAAAATGAAAATGAGAAGCTAATAAAGTTGAGAAATACTTTAATGGAGGAGTTCACAAAGACCGAGGAACCTCGAGGCATTATTTTCACAAAGACTCGTCTAAGTGCCTTTGCTCTCTTCCAGTGGATTAAGGACAACCCAAAATTTGAAGAAGTGGGAATTAGGGCCCACTATCTTATTGGCTCTGGACATAACAGTGAGATGAAGCCCATGACTCAGGTACAGAACCATGCATGTCAACATTACCTCTTGTACATGATATTGGAAAACAGCTTGTTACAGTACTAGGCCACTGGACTGAAGTTCGGAGCCCAGAGTTCTGGTTTCATACCTGCCAGCAACTTACCTTCATAAGCTGCAGGGTATGTGAATAATAATGTTGGAATAATTTTATTTCCACAAGTAACAACCTTTTTTTGGTTTTGGATTCTATGGCAATAGGAGTAGCCAGCATCCATTGCCTAGAGTAGTGTGTAGTCAAAAGGGACACAAGCTGTAGCGAGGCATGGGAAGCAAAAGTAAACAAAATGGAAAGAGCAAAAATGCAATTGTTAAATGAATTTATACTTATCAGGACAACAGTAATTCATGTTATATTTTAGCTGCTGAATTGAAAAATAAAACTACAAAGTTGATTATGCCTGTCTTTTTGTAATATCATTGCTTAAATCAAATTACACCAATTTATATGCATGCTTCACACTGACGCATAACCACTGAAAGAAAACTTGCCAAAATTCACACTGAAAATATCACAATTGATCACTCAATTGTGTCCGTCTTGTACCATTATGTTGATTTCATACACCACATCTCTCTGGTGATTTATACATGCAATTAAAACATTTTCAAAACAAAGTACTTCGCATCTCTTCTGTTCTGCTCTTTACTCCCCTTATGAGCATTTAAATAAAAATGGTGTGTTTTGCTGCTGAGCAGAGTCCATTTCCTTCTGCTGCGCTCAGTTTCAAAAAAAGAGTTCTCTCAAAAAATTCTCTCCAAAAGTTGCTTATGTTCTATCAAACTTGGAATTTCATTTGTGTGCCACACTGCACAAACAACAGCTTCTGCATTTTGAAGCTGCATATAGCAAATAGCAAGTTTCTATTCCTCTGTTCAAGCTGGTGACAAACACCCAGTTGATTCAGAAGTCTGTGATTTAGATGCCTTCTTTTTTAAGTGTATCATTGTTCTATTTGCTGGTCCCCAGATCACCAGAGTTATGGTCTCCATTTATAATGGGAAATTTTAAGTGCTTTAGAACTAGAGTTGGAAGTCTATATTATAATCGGAAATTACTGAAGTCATAGAAATCCAGACTTACTCATAAGTACTTAAAGAATTTGAAAACAATAAAACAACTGTAATTATCCAATCTCATAGTACCTGTGGCATAGGCTATGAAGTTTTAAGCTCAATTACCCTAGAAGGATTGCCTTCTGCACCCTCCTCCCTCAAAATACGGTGCTGAACACCTGTTATATTCAATAGGAACTCCTTGTTTGCATGATGCTTGAATGCAGTTGTTAAAGCCACTTGATGTTTGGCACTCAGCTCGGAAATGATGGGACTGTAATTCCTGAAACTCGCTAATTAGAAGAAAGTGGTAACAGAAACTAATACTGAAAGTTAATATAATGATTTTAATTTACAGAATGAGCAAAGGGAAGTTATTGATAAATTTCGACGTGGAAATGTAAATTTACTAATTGCTACTACTGTAGCTGAGGAAGGCCTGGACATCAAAGAGTGTAACATTGTTATTCGCTATGGCCTCGTCACCAATGAAATTGCTATGCTGCAGGTATGAGTTTTCTGCATACAAAACTTACTTTAATAGTGCTTTTCTTTTTGGAATGGGCAAATGGTGAATCACATACCTGACATTTGGAATTAATTTTGAAATACTTGAATGCTAAAGGAGAAAATGCTCTTGCAACAAGGCTCATTTCCAATTGCCATCCTCAGTCCGTATGCAATATAAAATTTGTCTCTCTCTGTAATGGTGTGGCATCCATTCAAAGTTCTACACAAATAGTAAGCTATTTTAGTAGAAGAGATACAAGAATATGGTCATCAGACCAGTTGATAGAAGAGGCATTTGTACCACACCATCATCAGCTAAAGAGAGATTATTACATACCAGAATACCAGTTGGATACATGCTCTCATTTAGCTTGTGAACACAAGTATTTATCTATTTAAATATATATTTTTATTTTTTTTATATTTAAATATTTTAATATTTAAATGCATGCTTATATTTTGGTGACAAAATACAGTTTCAGCATTGCAAAACATGCTAATCACAAGCCTCCTGAGCAGCTTTCACAGGTATCATGGATGATACTGCAGCAACACTATGTGTTATTCACTGATTCTTTATCTGTCTGAGTTAAATGGGAAACAAATTGCTCTTTGGGGATAGTGCATGTGGAATAGTGCATGTCTTCCATTACAAAACTGGGAAAAAATGTTGTGTGATGTAATAGGGAGCATTGTGCTGTTTATTTTTGTATTCATTGCAAATTGTAGGCTCGTGGTCGAGCTCGAGCTGATGAAAGCACCTATGCTCTTGTGGCTTCGAGTGGCTCAGGGGCTGTTGAACGTGAAGATGTTAATATTTTTCGTGAGAAAATGATGTATAAGGCCATTCAGCGTGTCCAGAAGATGCCACAGGAAGAGTATTTAAATAAGGTATTCACTGTAACTCTGCACTTTGCTTTAAAGAAAACTGATTTATATTGTATGAAACACTTTTATGTGAAATCTACATAGAGGAGAAAAACTTAAAATAATACTAGTTACTGCATATGGCTTTGAATTCTTTTGCCAATATTTGTTTTGTAATCTGTTTTCTAGTCCTTTAGAAAAGTCTGGTTTTCTGTTGGTAAGGGGGAAACACACAAGCCAGGAAAATTGACTAGAAGTCATGTTGACAGTGAACTCAGTAAAATAACTGAGAAAGAAAACTATTACTGTCATTCCAGCAGAATGTTACAGTGCTCTTACTGATCTGTTTCTAGATTCAGAGTTTCCAGTTGCAAAGTATAGTGGAAAAACAAATGAAGGCAAAGAGAGATCAGCGCAAGACATACAAGAAAAATCCTTCACTAATAAAATTCTTATGCAAAACTTGCTACAAGCCGATATGTTCTGGAGAAGACATACAAGTTATTGAAGACATGCATCATGTCAGTGTGAAAAAAGATTTCCAGTAAGTGTTTATGAACTACTTTATCTCTTTCAGGCAGAAACAGATTTTCTTTTCATCAAAGCTGTAACAGGGCCTGTAACACTCTAGGCCCTGTGAGAAAAAAATAGATTATTCCAATATTGTTGGGTCCTAGGCTCTATGGGGTTTACAGTTAAAGAGCTTGAGCAAAATGTTTGTTCTTATTCCTGATTTCAAGGTGAATTGAGTTTAAAACTTTGAAAAAAAGAGGCAGCTTCTGTGCTAATACTAGCTAGGTCACTTACTATGTAGTATGGTATGTATTCCACTCTGCACAGGCTAATAGTAACCATCGGGATCTGTACTCCCTAAACTAAATGATGCAATAATGTGCACATACTCTGCAGGTCTGGATAGTCAGAACCAAATGATTCTGTTAAGGGGTAAGGTTGAACTACAGGTAATAAAAAGAAAACCTTTAATTTTCAGGTATTATTTCTTTGACAGTCACATGGTACCTGAAAAAACCAAGCTAGATCTGTCTCCTATTAAAACGAGAGCCTACTGCTCATGCTTTAAGATATGTGAGGGAGGATGCAGCTCCTGAAATGCAGTGAAGAGGGACATGGAGTACACATGTATTTCATCATTACTTAGGAGCATGAAGTATGACCTTGCATTTTCTCAAACTCCTGAATGTGTCAACAGTCAGAGAGTTTACGACTTTTTAGGTTTCATATCTGATTTCAGTGATCATAGTCACTGTGTATATGTCTGTATGTAGCATGGAATGACCAGTGGATTGTGATGGGTGCTCTCTGTTTTTCAGAAGTCTTTATCATACAAGAGAAAATAAAACACTACAAGATAAGCGTGCTGATTACCAGACCAATGGGGAAATTATATGTAAAGACTGTGGACAAGTGAGGAACATCTTATTTTCGTATTTTTATTGTTGTGTGTACTTATTTCTGTGTAATGATCTTGTCTTATTTTATCTGAAATGTAACTTCCTTCTACTTGCAGGCTTGGGGAAATATGATGGTTCACCGAGGTCTTGACCTGCCATGTCTAAAGATCAGAAATTTTGTGGTTGTGTTTGCAGACAAGAAAACAACAAAGCAAATTTTTAAGAAATGGGGAGAACTGCCCATCAGGTTTCCTGGTTTTGATTATGCAGCTCATTGTCCTTCAAGTGATGAAGATTAAAGACTTAGAATGTCAATAAAAAGCCTTTTCAACTTCTCTGTGTTGATGAGAAGCTCCTGTGTCCCATAGAGAGTGCTGCATCATAAGCACTGCAAAAGCTCCTGGACATAAAGAAACTGTCTCAAAGACAAAAAGCGAAACAAGAAAGGAGAAGGACAAAGTCACACAGCTGCTGTCTGCTCTCAGTCCTGGACAAAGTTGGCAAATGCATTGCAGTCATGTGTATTCCTGTCTCTTCACTACAGGGTGACAACACTGTCAAAAGTGTGTTAAGATGACCTGTTGTCAATCCCAGAACACTGAAGAGAGATCTTAAGATATGCCATGGTCATATGCCGTGAATCGCTGTTGCTACGTCAGTGTTTTCACGACTGAGTTCCTCCCTTTATATCTATAGCTGTTAGCTCATACATTTTGACAGACTAAAATTAAGTTTCCATTAGAAGACATGTCAAAAAATCAAGCCCTTAACATGAAATTGATTATTTTAATGTCCAAGAAGCACATTGCCAAAATGACTCTCTGTGTGTTAGTTTCCTAAGGTCGTTAGACTGGCCACATAATGAGGTGTGTATTTTTTTCAAAAAATTGCTATAACTACCCTGTACCCTTTACCAACTGTGATGCTGTTAATTCTCTTCCACTGGAAGTATTTAACAATACCATGGCTTCACCTTAGAAATTTAAAGGATGTTGGTAGTCTGACTGTAAAAATAGCATAATGTTTCTCCATATTTATCTCATGGACAGATTTCTTTTCCCCTCTGGCATTTGCAAGTAAGATATTGGAGAGTGGAAGGAAGGTTTGTTTGTATTTACAACAGAAACTAAATTAATTATTAGAATAGCCTCTTGGGAAATCATCCAGATATCATTCATCATCTGGATCATCTCTGGAATTTCTTTATTAATGAGTTGTTGCAGGTACATAAATGCAATATAATACACTGTACATAGCATTTTCAAGTATCTGAATTAGTACTTTTAAAGAAGTGTAAAACACTGGTAAAAATACTACATCATTTCATAGATTGCTGCTGGATCTTCAATCAAATAAATTTCCATGCTGAGTAGATTTTCTGAAATCTGAGCTTTTAATACTTCCCTTTACTGAACCAACAAAAGCATATGCAGATTAATTTCTTCACACATGCTACAGACCTGTACGACAACCATGTGTGGGCTTCTTGTAGTTCACCTATGTGCTGTTGTTACACTCCCAGTTCCTAGCGTGACTCGGCCACATTGTCACCAAAGCTTAAGGAGTGTTTGCACGATCTCACTTCAGCATAATGCATAATGAACCTCAAATTAATCCTGCTGGTGTGCAGGATAACGAAGTTCCAGTCAAGTTTTTTTCTTTGAATGGAGTTGTAAAACACACCTATATTGCCCATACAGGAAGTGTGAAGTTGTAAAAAACAAGCTAAATTGCTATCTTTTATCTGCTGCTTACCTCTGCATTTATTGCCTTTAGGGACCCAAAGTCCTCCAGGGAGTGTGACAAATCCTGATTGTATTTACTAATTACAGCTTTTATTACTTCACAGATGTGGAAAGAAGAAAAACTTAGTCACTGGGGATTTGCCTAGCTGTGTGTGTGGCTGCTTAAGAACTGGTTCCGCTTCAGTTTTATATTCATTGTTCTGTCTCCTTTTGGTCTGATGTCATGCACAACCTACATCTGTAAATCTGCATTTCCTCGCGTGTGAAGTGTAAATACTTTAGTAACCTTCAAGTAGTTGGATAACTGGTTAGATAGCTGCTGGCCAAACTGAGTATGTTTTCTGTTCCATAATTTGCCCATTTCTCCAAGCGACTCACCCTCTTTCTAGCTTTCTTACATTTTTATTTCTCTTACATTATGGGGTCCTTATGTTGCAGAAGTTAGGAAGATTTTGGCTGTTGAAACAATTGCTGTTTGCTTCTTCACTGGTACTAGTCTAAACAGTCCAGAGAAGGGAGTTCAGGCATTAGCAGTAGTTCTACAAAGCTTGTAAATGTCATTCTTTGACAGGTAATCTTTTTATTCTAATCTGCAACCATTGTGAATCTTATTAAAACACATGCCTAAATAATGTGGTTTCTGAAGTAGACAAATACACAGTATGCAGCATATAGTCATTTTGTAAAGGCTTTTGGATCATGTGAGTTTGAATCATTTCCTTTGAAGCATTCTCTAAGCATGCATTCATTAGAAGAAGCTGCATATTTGGAATGGAAAACTAGCCCAATCAAAACCTACATTTGCGATTTTGTGATGTTCTGGTTGTCAGAAATAACCAATGTTGTTAGGAAAAAATGTATTTCTCTGAACCATGTTATTGAAAATACAAATGGCATTAATTAGGGAATGCTAGGAAATAAGTAGCAGTTTGGAAATACGAATATGAAGCATGAGTTACATGGGGAAAAAATCATCACAATTCTTTTCTGTTATGGAAATTTTGAGTAGCTGCAGTTTTATCTTGCTAGGAAAACTACTGGTTTTGAGCTCAGTTCAGCCTTTATTACACAGCTTATTTTAGCATAACACAATATACATAAACAATGTATATACAAACATTGTATAAACAAACATCTACATAAACAATGTATTTTAGCCTTTTCAGCCTTTTTGTCCTGCGCGTCTTACATCACCAGGATGGATCTTACTCAGAAACTTCTTCTTGTCTAACTTGTAATTTCTTGTTGTGACAAGAACTGCGGAGGGAGGGGAACTGAGTTTTTATGAGAAAATAAGGCATGTTTCATGTCACTGTTTTTTCCAGACAATAAATTTGAATATTTTCCAAAATTCCCTCTCCAAGTCTAATGCAATGAATATTGCCAAAATACCGCCCAGGTCAGTTCTGCCTCACCAAGGCTGGTGTAACAGTTAGGATTCAAATTCCAGCCCATACTGTTAAGCTAAGGTGGTGATTTGGCCACTTGGGGGATAATACATTAAATGTTTTTTCTTTGTGATACTCTGTAATAAATTCTCTGTAGTTAGCCCAAGTTCTGCTGGACAGTTTGGTGTGATAGAAAAACCATCTCATCTACTACATTTTCAATTTTCAGAGAAGCCAGAGGAGTTGATAAACCCATCAACTACTGAATTTCAGTAAGATCTGGGTACTTGGTCTTTGTTAACTTCCTCTGAAAAATCAGTCCCCGTGCCTGAATTTCCCACAGAGGCACCGCCATTGCAGGCTTCTTTCCTCAGAAGAAAACGGACTCTGTCCCAGCAGGGAGAAAGGTGAGGTGAGTCATCAGACTCCACAGGCAAAATTGACACACTTAAGCCAAGCCTGCAATTTCCAGTCACTAGCCCTAAGTTTTATGTTCTGTCAGATTGTGGCCTTCTTTGGCAGGTGACATTTCCCACGTGTGTGTGTGTACATGTGTGTGCGTCTGTGTGTGTCTCTCTACGTGTGTATGTGTGTCTATATATGTATATGAGTATGTATGTGTGTATGTCCATTTATGTGTGTGTCTCTGTTGTGTCTTATGTCCATGCATCTATGTGTATGTCCACATGTATGTGTATGTATTGTGTGTCTATGTCCATGTGTGGATGTGTGTGTGTGTCTGCGTCCCTCTGTGTGTGTGTACGTACGCAGCTCTGTGTGTCTGTCCCCCTGTGTCTCTGTCCGTGTGTGTCCCTGTCCCCGTGTGTGTCCCTGTCCGTGTGTGTCTCTGTCCGTGTGTGTCTCTGTCCCCGTGTGTGTTCCTGTTCGTGTGTCTCTATGTCCGTGTGTGTCCCCGTCCGCGTGTGTCCCTGTCCGTGTGTCCGTGTCCCTGTCTGTGTGTGTCTCCATGTCCCTGTGCGTGTCCCTGTCCGTGTGTGTCTCTATGTCCGTGTGTGTGTCCCTGTCCCTGTGTGTCCCTGTCCGTGTGTCCGTGTCCCTGTCCGTGTGTGTCCTTGTCTGTGTGTGTCTCCATGTCCCTGTGTGTGTCTCTATGTCCGTGTGTGTGTCCCTGTCCGTGTGTCCCTGTCCCTGTCCGTGTGTGTCCGTCCCCGTGTGTGTCCCCGTCCCCGTGTCGGTGTGTCCGTGCGGGTGTCCCGCCGGGGGGCGCTGTGCCGCCCCGCAGCCGTTCCCGCGCGCGGGCCCCTCCCGCGGGCAGCGCTGGCGCGGGCGGGCGGGGCCGGTTCCCTCAGGGCGCTGCCCGGGCCGGGCCGGGGTCACCGCCAGCCGCGGGCTGTGGGTAACGTCGGGGGCCGGGCACGGCGGACTTTTACTTCCCTTTTCGAGCATTTCTCCGCTCTCCTGAGGATGGATTATGTAACTTGACACTGCGGTCTCCGGAGTTTTCCCAGTTTTCAGCTGACCTCATTTCAGTGGGCTAAATAAAATAGTGTAATTGGTGGTTTAAGAACTATTTCAGAATTTCCGCTGGGCTTGTATGTATTTGCTTCTCTAAGCTCTCCTACGTAGCCTATAGATGTGCATAGTTTTCAGGGAAAAACAGTAATTCTCCTCACATGTGGAAGACATTAAACAGCGTCTGTTTCTGCTGCTTGTTTTGCATTCTTGTGCCATCGTTTTTATTTCTGAAACTAAACATATATGAATTCTACATAAACAATAAAGCTGTGGGGTTTTCTTCTAATTTCTCTGTAGAGAGTAGAAATACGGTCGTGACTATGTCCTGAGAATATGGGGATTGCCAAAAACCACAGTAGATACTTTTCAGAGAAAAATAGTGCATGTCAAGTATCTGATGAGTCATAAAACCTCAAGTTAGTGTAAGCAGATGTTAGTTGCAGCTCACATTGATGGGAAGTACATAATCACCACCCCGATAACCACCCACTGTCCATTTCTGGTCCAAGAACTTCCCCAAAATTGTGGTTTCAGTTTTATGGAAAGCCTTTGAAATTTGGCACAGTTTTCAGAAGTATGTAGGAAAAAAAAAAGTCTGCCAGAGGTTTGGCCTCCAACTGTGAAAACAGACACTGCCTTTTCAAACTCCTCTCCTAGATCTACTGACCAACACCCAGAAGAGAGAATTTACATTCTTTTAGAATACGACAGGAAAATGAAGGTCTGTATGCTTCTGAATTCAACTTTTGGAAGTATTTACATCCTTTGTTTTAAACTGTCAGCTGTTGCACAAGGCCAGGCTCTGATGTGAAAATATTTGCTTTAAAGAAGAAGGAAAGGGAAGTCTTTTCGTGTGTACTGCAGGGACGTTTTTGCTTGTTGCTTGAACGGATTACAGCAGTTAGAGAGTAGGAGGATTTAATTATTTGCCAGCCATGGAAGCAAACTTCAGGCAATATTAAAAATGTAACTATTGTTTGTTTCTGTTCTGCAGACCCGGCTAAAAATCATATTTGGCGTGGTTATATGCCTTTTGCTTTCCTTATTACTTATGTGTATTATACTGCTTCCGTCGAGAGGTAAGGTATTTCTAATCTAATGTAGTGTAAAACACAGTATCTTTGGCTAATGTGGCTTCTAAAGTTCACAAAAGTTTGTCAAATCATCTTTAGGATTGTCCTGTCAGAATTGTTATGGCTTTATCACTTTACAGAAATGTACTGACAGCTGAAATATCCTGAAGGTAGAATTGAAATGTCAGCAGATGTTGAAACAAGGAACTCTTTGAAGTGAGAAGCACCTGAATTAACTTTATTGTGCATGATATATAATGTTCTTAGTCACGGCTGCAAAAATAACTCTGAGATCCTCTTGTATTATTTTTCTGTGTTAGGAGACTTTCCTAAACTGTTAGTAATTTTCTTTAACTTGGTGAATTTGCATTTGGTTTTAAATGGTTGTGTAATAATTATGGAAGTTCTGTATCCAATTACAAGTTAATTTTTTTTTTTTTTTGGTAGATGCAGTATGATGAATTATTTGTGGATATAGTCAAGATTGAATTTGAAACTTAAAGTCAGCATTGTATAAAATAGGGATGGATAGTTTTCTCTAGTATTATTATGCCAGTTGTAGGTAAATCAGCCCAGTGTGGTCTGCTGAGTCCTCTGGTGAAGCTTGAAATGAGTTTTTAAATTTTGAACATGAGTGGCACTGACTTGATGGTAATTGTTTTCTGTGAGAAGTGTAGTAAGGGCAATACAAGTATTTACATGACCCTATCACTATAGCAGATTACTTGAATGCCTCTGAAATAATCAAAATATTAGCAAAAGGCTCATATTCCAGTAACAGTATCTATTTAAAGGATTTTTTTTCTATTATTATTCTTTTTTCATGAGTGGGCAGGGGGATTGAGATGGAGAAAACAGTTTTGTATTTACAACTGAATGTTATAAAATCAACCGTCTGCTTAAGTCTTGTGAAAGTTAAGTCCTGCAGTAAATATGCAGGTTTTGTGAAAAGTGATATCTCTTTCATATCTGATATTTCTGTGAATAATGTTTATCATGGGTTGTTAAGAGAAGGGTTGAAGGTTTCTGAAGCAGTTAGGGATGATTCTGCTATGCAGCATTTGAATATGAAGATAGATTATATCAATTATATGCATATATATTATGCAGTGCTGGAAAAAGATACCACCTCAGAGTGACAGGTTTGACTTTTACTGTCAATAGTGGGGTGCCAGATTTTTTGTCTAGCTAAGCATGGTCAGATCTGAGCTTTCACTACAAGGTAAATGCATGGCATCAAGTCAGAGTTGCTCCCATCAAATCTGCATTTAATGACAGGGAAGGCAGAATATTTTTATGAGATTTAAATAAAAAAGTAATACTGAGGAAACAAAGAGATTGGAGACCAAGGATCAGTTTGGCAGCCTGAAGAGGTTGATAAAGATGATGGGAGGTACTGTAGGGAAGAGTGAATGTGTTTTTTCCCCTCTCAAGTTGTCACATACAGCTCACTGGCCTCTTCAGTACCTGAACAATTATGGAGAACTCTTGTAATCTCTCTAGTTTCTTGGAATAGTGACTCGATAACCAGTCATCCCAAACATCATATTTAGATCCGATAGGATGATAAAGAAATTATATTACTTCACAGGATGCTTTTGGAGGAGCATTTTAGACAGTTGTGGAACACATAGTTATGTCCAACACACAATTATGTTGGATGTGTCAGATTATGGCTTCTTATTCTAAGGTGGAACTGCAAGTGCTGCAGTTACCTGTTTGAATGCCTTAAGCTTTTTGAATTCTTAGTAGTCTACTGATCAGTTGTAAATAGAAGAAATGCAAGTTAATTTTGCAAGCTGAAGACAGACAGGAAATGGCTACACAGATGGAATGTTGTTTGTACGTTTTGCCTTTACCACTGCTTAGCTGAAAGGACGTGGCAATCCAAAAAGACAATTACTTGCATATGAGAAACATATAGACACAGAGCAAATAAATTTCTGCCTAAGAAATCTGCAAAGAAAAATGTCATTTGTAATTCTGAAAGAACTGGAAGGAGCATTTAGTTCTGGTTTTGTCTGCTAAGTTTCTAGTCATTTCATGTTCTTCAGACTTCTCAAAATGTGATAGGTGGTTTTGATTTACACATGCAGGTGTGTAAAAATGTCAAAAATTCCCAAAAGTTACACTGGAAAATAATTTATTGGACAGGATATTAAGAGGGAAGTACTTGCAGTTATTAGACAATTTCTGTGGGGCTCAGAAGAGGAAGATGGTCAATCTCAGTGTAGTAAACAGCATCCATGCCTCAGAAATTACTGACCATAGGACGTTTTTGACGTAGGAATGTGTGGTGGCATTTAGCTGACAGTGCTAACCCAGCTATGATACTGCAACTCCAAACAGTTCAGAAAGGTGCTTTTCACTTGTACACTTGTGTACCGAGTCCTGTTCTTCTGCAACGTAAACAAGAAAGAAAATACCTGTCTGCAGTTGAAAAGCGATAGCAGAACCACAGGCAGAGTTACAAATAACTGTATATATTGCTTAGGCTCCAAGTTAATCTCTACTGCTATTTTTAATGAACGTCCAAAGTCGCATCTGTCAAAGTTTCTGTTCCCTCTGTACGCTTGGCCTAGGCCTGAGGCCCAGTCCTTGTTTTTCTGATGTCATAGATGAGGTCATAGGGCTTACTGCTCAGCCAGGAAGAGGAGAGCAGCCAGTTTCTTAGAAAAAGGTAGTGTTCTCTGCAACACCTCAGCCAAATCCAAAAGTGGAAAAACAGGTTCAGTTGATGTGAGTTGATGCTGAGTGTGACCAAAGTTCTGGAGCAGGGTCAGGAGTGTTGGAATTAATTTCTAATGCTGAACTGAGTTTTGAGTTTTCTCATGCTGCAGGAGCTTGTGCTTCAGCTATTCACTATCAGCCCACAGAGATGAGAATGGACATTCTAGTCTAGAAGCAGACAATAATACCATGCTAGCCAGTTTTCCTTTGGCATGTCTTCTACTTGATGTTTAGCAGTGGATGCTAAATAAAATACATATAAAAATAGATATATGTTAAATACCTATAAAATACATATATATATATATATATATATATAATGACATATATAAAAAATACCATATACAGAAGCAACAATACTTTCTGATTATTATGTATGCTTACTTTAATTTGGCAGGATTAGACACAATTTATAAGGATGCACATTAGAACATGTTGTGGAATAAGCCAGGAGAGCTTTGAAATGTAAAGGGTTGTGTTGGTTTACCCATATCCAGTCTTTGAAATTGAATAATCCTGGTCATATGAACTGAATTTCACAGGGATTGAGTGATGTGCATAAAGTTAATCTGAGTTTAATATAACTGAAAGTTTTGCTTTCCGTGTTTTATTAAGCTCTCTCATGACAGTGAACTGAAAGGTAAAGGAGAAGGTATCTGCATAAAGCCAGTGACAATTATTAGATTGTTTACAGTCTTTTATCACCACAATTATACATGTAAGTCCAATACACTCCAATGCATGAGTGAATAATTATGATCATTGAATATATAAAGCAAGTTACACTGTGAAGCAAAATAACCAATTCAGTGCACAGAGAAATGCAGAACTGCACCCTGTAAATGCGTGGAAATGGACCACAAAGGATTAAAACTGAGGCAGCGGGGTGGTGAAGGGAAGTGAGCAAAGCTGAAGTTTGGTAAGCTTTAATTTCTGTGCTTGGCTCTGCTATTTGCTTTCTTTTCATCCCTGTCCATCTTTTTTCATCTTTATTATTTCATAGAGAAACAAGCCACAATGAAAGAATTTGCCAAGCCTACCATCAGCCATCCAAATTAATTTCTATAGAGTGCTGCAGATATGTAAAGTACTTTTCATGTTTGTGTCTGGTTTGTGAGCAGCGATTTCAGATACTGTTATTGAACAAGTCTTTAGTTCCAGAAGAAAGGATCAGCAACAATTGTGGGAAACTACTGAAGATGCTGCTGCTATCTTCCGTTACCTAAAAACAAGCGTTCAAAATTATAAGTACTCAAGTGAGAAATAGTTGTGTTCAAGTTTTTTTCAATTCAGTGGTAGAAGTTCAGATCTTAGTGGGCACATTTTGAAAATCATTAGTACTCATAATAAATCCTCACAGAATATTAAGTATGTAAGGGTGAGATGGCTAACAGAGGGAAGGTTTAAATTACAGCTGTGAAAATTAGACCAGTGATGAGAAGTTTGTGTTATTGCTTGTCTCTTGAGATGAGAGAAGGAACCGGGTAATTTTAACAGATTAAGGTATCAAAAAGGACTGCAAACTTTAAGCTTTCTATACAAACAACCTTGGAAATAGATCTTGACAGGAGATTTCTTTTGTTAATAGGCTTATTCACTTAGAGAATTTTAACTGAGAGATAGTGATTAGTAATCATCACTCAACGTAACTAGAATTGGATTCTTTGGAATTATCTTCTCTGCATTTTTTTTTTAAGTCTGCCATCTTCTATGTTTATCATTAGTGTATCAAAGATCTGTAATATGCAGTCATAGTATTAGCAAGAGGAATTAACTTCTTATTGACCTTCTTGGGATATTTTCTGGACTATTGCTAGCTCAGAGTTTATACGGACAGGTTTTTGCCTCTGGATTGGCATTCAGTTTTATTCCTTGTGACAGCTTTCTTCTGCATTAGTGCAGACAATGCTTGTGTCAACAGTCAACCTGACGTGTATTCTACAGTAAGTAATAGTCACTTAGCAGAAGAAAATACGTATTATCATTACAAAGTACCATAGAAGGCAATATGAAGAAACATTTCCCAGGAAGTCAGTGTGATCTTAACAGAGAGGGAAACTGTAATGAGCAAGTGATGGAGCATGATATGAAACCTGAGAGCAACGAGTCATCTTTATTATCTGACTGTCATCTGAGAGCTCTGAAGGAGCAAACAGGGGAATTGGCAGAGATCTACTAAGCTGCTGTGTGACATCTCTACTACCTCTGAAAACGCTAGTAGAAGTCCCTTTGATTTTAAAGGAGAAAGCACAGCATCCAGAATGCCTAGATCTGAAAGCTCCCATTATTATTCTGTTGAACTTTAAAAATTGGCCTTTATCAGAAAAGTTCATGCATCTTTTGAGGATTAAATATTTTGATTGCCCTCACTCTTGTGAACTGTATAGGTTCTACACTGCACAGCATAATCCTCTTCTCATCCAGTTGATTGTCCTTGAATTTTCTTTTAAAAGAATCTGCCCTAGCTTAAGTTGTTCAGCTTTGGGAAAAAATATAGCTGGACAAGAGCCACAAAATCAGCCTCCACTTCTTGCATTATTTTAATATAGTTATCTGACCTGCTTAGAAATCAAATATTTGAGTACCTGTCTTCCTTCCAGAATCATTGTCAACTTTGCAGCATTCAATAAAAATTTCAAGTTTGGGTTCACTAATTCATTACTTTTCAGATTTATTTTTACCTGCATTCTTTCATCGATGTTTTTCATGTGACTACTAAGAAATATATTTGGATGGAGATTGTTTTGCAAGCCTTATATCCATCTTTTAACAATGGTTAATGAGGCACGTACAAAATTTGGAAGTAAGAGCTCGTGAGCACATCTTGTTGCTTGACCATTTGCTGAATACGTGAAAGTCTTGATTGAAATAGTTGTCTCTACAAGTTCCTGAAACCCATGCTTTAGGAAAAAAAAAAAAAAAACACTAAATAACCTTTAATTTGTTATTTGTGTGAAAAAGGCTTATTTAGATGCACAGGGTCTTCAGGTAAATGTGTCTGAGTGAATAAATGGTTGGGATAAATTAGTTTGTCCAGTTAATTTTGTATTCCCAAAGATGAGTCTTTCAGAGGCTAAAGGACCTTATCAGAACAGTAACAGAGAACTTTCCTTTCTGCTGCACCTACTCTTTGCCTATCTCCAGGACTATGGTATCCTCACCGTTCCATGGCACTAAATATAGAAAAAAGAAAATACTGGACTAGTAATTTTTTTTTTCCCACTTTTCATTAACAGAAACTTTTTGTCTTATTCTTAGTTGTCAACACAGATGATGGTCCCAGAGCTCTTACATTGGAGGATTATTTGCAAGGAAACTTCCAATACAAAACATTCTTTCCATATTGGGTGTCAGGTAAGTAAAACCTTTTCTCAAACACAGATAAGCCTTTCTAATATGTATTTCCAGACTGATTTACACAGACTGAGAAATGTATTTTCCTTCCAGCTTTACTTTGAATGAATGCTAACTATGAAATTAAACAATGTGTTAGTCAAAACTTAGAGTTGAAATTTACTATTCTGTCAGTCATTCTAGAAAATCCAGGTATTTGATGTTTCAACAGACATGTCTGAGTCAAGTATAAACAATAATTTTACAGAGGCCTTCAGTGTTTTATTTCTTTTACTGTCATATTCATTGCAGAAAGTGAAAGAAATTTGTCAATGTGTCAGTCATTCCTTAAGCAATCTCTTTTTCATGCTTTTCACAGCACTTTTTCACTTACCACTTGTAATGATTGAGGTAGTCTGTCTTACAGGCCCTGTTCTTTGTTTTCAGTAGTACCTGGCTCTGTAATGAGGCCAACTGTTCTTATCTTATTTAAGGAAGTGCTGACACTGCTGAAATTCCTGAGTTACAGGTTATTGCAGAGAAAATAAAGTTGAATTTCTAAATTCCTTAAGATAGAGACATGAAGTCAATTGCTGCTGGTATAAATGTGTCTGTATGTGGCTGAAGTACTGCTCTTGTTATCACTGAATTTCACAGCCTGGGAAGGCTGGAGCTGGCCTGGATTACATTCTAGCATGCATACTACTACCACTCCCATCTCTGTGCTGCCTCAAGCACTGTTCTCTGCCAGTAAGCAGAGCAAGAAGCATAGTGCCCATTCCCATTGAGTCTCACCAAGCTAGTTTTAGCCCACAATTTTAGAACTGAAGTAAAGCCTTATACGGCATTGCTTGCAGCCGTTCAAATTTTACAATTAACATTTTGGAGTATGTTGATATCACTCCTATGATTTAAAAATTAGGTCACTGTTTGTTAGAGTTCTGTCTGAATGTCTAAAGGATGTAGGCAGCATATCACCTAAACCTAATATTCTTCTTCCCTCTTTATAGCTTTCTCACTTAGGCTTAGCTTTCCTTTTAACAGTCACAAAACTCACACCAAAGTCATGCCATAGATTCCATAGATAGTCATGCCTACAGCATTCCATATGTCTACTTCTCTTCTGAAACAAGGAGTTAAAATTGTATATCTCATCCTAAGGGTGATTTTAAACACAAATACTGTCACACAAATCACACAAGCGTGCTCAAAAGATCCAAGGGTGATCTAATTTCCTAAAAATTAACATCTTAACAATGTTTCAGGCTGTTTTTTAACTTTTAGTCTTGTTTTCTAGCTACTCCAATTATGTAATTCCTTCTCTCTGTTTATAGCAGTGAAAATAATAATCTGAAACTAAAATTCTGATCTTCATTCTCTACTGAACTATAGCTAGGATCTTGAGCACAGGTAGGGTTAAATTCCATTTTCAGTGAAGGCCACTCACCCTCACTTTATAGGACTTGTGTAAGCAAGGGCAGAGCCATGCAGTGTCAGTTGCATGGTACTGCTGTTATCTGCAGAATATACAAATGAGAATGTTCTGGTTAAATGATAAGCAAAGACCTTTTTCTTTAAAACATTTACATTTTGATACTGACTTTCTAATGGGTCTGTCACTGGCATTCTCGATCAGACATTGATGAGAATAAAATCTGGCATTTACTTGTAAAGTTAAATAGTTGATCCTCTGTGCAGTGTATAATCTGGAGAATGTACTCGAGAACGCTTAAGGCAGTTTCTTGATAACTCTGTACCTCAGCACCATTAGAAAAGAAACACTTTTTATGTAGATGCCAGAAGATATTTGCTTAGAACCTATTCTTTGAAAGAGGTGTGAATTCATCGATAAACGGATTTGTTCTGTATTATCTTCTGTGAAGGTAACAGACATTTTATCTTGTTTATAAAGATAATGAATATCTTCATCAGTCTGCAGAAGATGATATTATTCTTTACAATGTTGAAACTAATTACGCAACCACCATCATGACAAACAGCACAATGGTATGTACCTTTTTAATTAGTAAAAAGGCAGAAAAGTGCCATTGTGTTTCAAATCCCAGTTTAAAAGTGAGTGAGACTAGAATCTAATCTACTTTTTAATTTTTCAGAAAGAAGTTAATGCTTCAAATTATATGATGTCGTCAGACCAATATTTCATAGCTCTGGAAAGCAATTATTCAAAGGTAATTATTTTAATATATCTCAATGCAATGCTTGATTTTATTTAGTATTTTGTTGATTGTGTTTACCATAGATAAATGTTTCTAGGTACTTTCTTGAGAAAGGGGTAGATTGTGAAGAGGCGGCTGATTATTTGTAATTAGACTATCTTTTTCAAGGCTAATAATATTTTCTTGCCTAATTTATGCAGCTGTGGAGATACTCTTATACAGCATCATACCACATTTATGATCTCATGAATGGGTAAGGCCTGATATTTCTTAGACAGAGCTTTGGTGAATACACTGTAGTGATGTGCTTGCAAGCATTCACTCCAAAACTGTAGTAATGTGACTACCAACTTGCTTTGCTTTTGCCTAAATCTGTCAAGTTACTTGTTTGTTTGAGAAAAAAAAATGTTCTCTTAGAAAGTCATACATTCTTTTCATCTAGATTGATTTATATTTCATGCCCTAAAACTTTCATGGCCTTTTTGCATGATTTTTGCCCACCCTGTCTTGGCTGCTTGAGTCTGCTTCAGTCTCACATCTGATGTCTCCATGCCCTTCTGCTAATTCATTCTTTTTATCATTGGTCTAATCTTTAACTTTCCTAAAACTCTCGCATGTCCTTTAGGTCTGCAATGATTTTATAACAGTCCATCCTGCGTTCCTCAAAAGTTTACAGCTTCTCCCATGGCATTTTGTCTCTTTCCCAAGATTGCCCAAACCATTTCCCTTTCCACCCAAATCCGAAGGAGGCCATCTGCCTCTGCAGTCACCTTTTTATGCTGTGAGTAGCAGCGTGACCAAATGCTTCTTAGTTCAGAGCAACAGGGGCTGCACTGAGCTGCACCATTCTTGGGAAACTGTTGGCTCAAGGTGACAGGAAAAAGCTGCTGCAAGCTAATGTGAGTAGAGAGGTGCTGCATGTGAGTTAGGATCCTTAACAAGTGCTGGACATGCTGCTGTCGCTCTTGCCTCAGCGTGCTGTATGCTGAGTTCACGTTTCCTGATAACCTGCTGAGACTGTAATGCAGACTGCAGTTACAGCAAATGACTGTAGGTGCTTGTGCAGCGTTTGGAAAGAGATAAGGCTGTCTCCTTAGGCTGTTGAATAGGTTTTCAAAGGAGTAAGTTTAAGCCTTTGCCAGCACTGGAGCACACCATGGTGTTAACTGCATGTCTGTGCCTGCCTTAATTGTGCATTGCTCGAGAAATGATAAGCAGTTAGAAAATAACTTTGTGAGTTTTTTATTAATGTACAGTATAATGATCCATTTGCGCTGTGCACAAAAAGCCATCTCAACTTCTTTCCTTTTTTTAGTGGATTTGTAACAGAAAATCAGCTTCCACATAAAATTCAGTATATATCCTGGTCACCCGTTGGACACAAATTGGTTAGTAAAGATAATTAAGTGCTAGAATGAGTTTGCTTTTTATGGCTAAAAGACCTTTTTCTGCCTTTGGTTTTTATTTTATTAAGCCATAATTTTGACAGGCCTGTGTTTATTAATCTTGGTTATGAGAAAGAATGACAAAGAAAACAGTTTTAACTTGTTCAGATTTTACTGTATCTCAATAGAAGAATAATCCATGTTCTCAGGTGCATTATGTGTTCCAGTTTGCTCACCAGTCTCTATCCAGAATTGACCAACATAATTTTATAGATTAAATGTGGTTTCAAGGCCTGAAAACCAATTGGTTTCCCTTTGACACTGTGTAACACATGAATTTAAAATGGAGATTTACAGATGGAATATTTAAAATCTGTTCTAAAATTTTTACTGAACATAGAATTTGGCCTATAATGTGCAATTTATTTACTGAGGTACCAACTCTTGCAGAATTTTCAAAGGCTATTAGTGTACCATTTATTTCCCATTTTGTCTTGCTAGTGTAATGTAGGAGTATTGACTGCAGAAGATCTTACTCTAATCCTGTTATTGCCTGTACTCTTAAGAAAAACTTTCTTGTCTTTAGGTGTATGTATATCAGAATAATATCTATTTGAAACAAAGTCCAAGAGAGGCACCAATTAAAATAACTAGTGATGGAAAACAGAATGAAATATTTAATGGGATTCCTGACTGGGTCTATGAAGGTAAGTAAATCTTGAAGGGCAACAACAAACATGATAAATGCTTTGTTTAGATTACCTGGTTCCGGTTTTCACAATCCATTGTAAAATATCTGCGATGACTCTTTTTTATTAAGCCCTAAGGATTACTTCATTTCTATGTTTTATTTGCTGTACAATGTATGAATTTTGTATTCATAGCATGTAACCAAAATCCTGAGTCTTTGTTACTGAAACTTCATCAGAACTCTACGAAGTTGTCTTCCTTCTGATGCAAAGGCAGAGGCTGGGAATTAAACTTTAAAGGAAGTTTTAATTTCAGTGAAAACTTGGCACTTCAGTGCATCCAAAAAGAATTTAAAAAAACAAACAAATGCACACAGGAAAATCCCAAGTGAGTTAAGTGGAATCTGTGTGCATGTTTTGAAATGTTTGATGTTATTTATTTAGTATAACTGTCTTTATGTGTCTAGGTTGCTGAGTAGAATGCTAAAATAGATTGGAAGATAGATTACAGTTATAAACTTTTTTATTTCCTCAGAGGAAATGCTAGCAACAAAATATGCACTGTGGTGGTCTCCAAGTGGAAGATACTTAGCATATGTACAATTTAATGATTCTGACATACCAGTTATTGAATATTCATATTTTGGCGAGGACCAGTATCCTAGAAAAATAACTATCCCATACCCAAAGGTATGTTTCATCATTCTTTTGACTTCCTTTCTGTTGAGAAATGAGTTATGACAATGAGAAAATTAATTGTGCTTAATGTCTTAAGTATCATCATGGTTAAATCCATTGTGACTTAAATGAAAGAAAACAAGCTTTGTCTAAGTTCTGAAAAGCTGTAGGTACCTTCAAAATTTTAAATATAATATCAGTGAAACAAATGGAATTACATAAGTAAAAAGCATGTGCAAAAGTGTCTGCTTGCGTTGTCAAGCCTTACTTTTTTTCAATTCAGTTTACTTATTCTGGTGTGTAAACTATGCAGTTGTTATTTTTCATTATAGTAAATAAATTGTGAGACTAGATTATTTTTTATTTTTAAAAATAAAGGCTGTGGCAGCTTCAGGTTATTTGCACACTTCATAGTGCTTTTTGATCTCAAGGAGCTTTGGATTTTAACTACTTTTAAGTGCAGATCTAAGACAAGAAGGTTTTGGGCTGGCGTTTCTTCAGCATGTATTAGAGAGCTCTCCTGACTCTTATCATGTTCATATGATTGCAAGGGATCATATTAATGTATCTTAAGAATTTGCTCACCTGTCAGCTGGGTCACAGTTCTAAAGTAAAACTGGATGGTTTAGACCACACATGGAGAAGAATTAAAAAACTGATACGGTATGCAGTGAAGAAGCAACCATGAAATCAGTTTAAGCAAGCATTTCCCTGCTGGAATGTCAAGCAGCACTTGCGCTTCATGTGAATAAACTGGAGTTTTATGCTGAAGTCAGTGTAATGTGTGCTGCAAAGATCCACACTGCAAACAGAACAATGGTTCCCATCAAGCACATTTTCTGTAGAGAAAAGCACTAAACTTGACTGTTTAAAAGGTTTTCTTCTTTATATATTAAATGATATAAAATTAAGTATGTACTACTGCTGCAGTGTCACTCTGAGACCTTAGGAGACCATTTGCTCTATTATACTCAACTGAATTCATATTTTGTAACCTGTCTACCTTCCTGAAAAAATTGCTTTGATTTTCCTTGATCTGAATTATTCAGAGCCTGGTTTTAATAACCTAATACATTTTCTTTGAAGGCTGGAGCTAAAAATCCTACTGTTAAAGTGTTTGTTGTAGACACTATTTATTCTGAAGTGTTTGGTCCTAAGGAGATGCCAGTTCCCGCAGTCATAGCATCCAGGTAGTGTGCTCTCAAATATGTCTTTTCTTGTTTAAAAAAGATTTTGTCTATTTGTTTTAAATGCTTGGACCTCTGATTTGTACTGTTTCTAACAGTGGACTGCCATATTAAACTCCTAGAAGGATCAGAAGCTAACTAGAAATACTGTATTTTGATTGTGGCTGTCCATATGATACATTGTTATAAAGGACAAAAAGTACCTTAAAACAGTGGATGCTTTGCTGTTGCTTTTCAGAGAGCAATGTGGGGGATGCAATCTGTAGCAGTGCTTCTATACTCCTGTTGTTTAATAACCACCATTTCTGTCTTTTTTTCTTTTGTATTTTAGTGATCACTATTTTACTTGGCTTACTTGGGTAACAGATACTCGAATCTGTGTGCAATGGCTGAAGAGAATACAGAATTTTTCAGTCTTAGCTATTTGTGACTTCAAAGAACATTCAAATACTTGGGACTGTCCAGAGGTAATGAAGTTGGAAATATAAATCTAAAATTACTGAAATTAGCATTTGTTAATCCCTGCCATAATTTTATTTTTCAGTGTTTTATCACAATAATATTTTACTACTAGTGATACTTTTTTCAGTATTTTAATTGCTGGAAGAGGAGTGAAAAATATTAATTACTCCAATAAATAAAATCACCAATTTTTTTCTTTATGAAGCTTAAATAACAACCAAAACAACAACAACAACAAAACCCAGAAGAATGCTATTGAGAAGCTTTCAGGAATGTTGTTTATTTTCTTCTTGTGTTAGGATCTTCAAAAGTGGAACCATATAGGATCTGTATTTTTTTTAAAGAAAATCTTATTATGCGATGTTGAAATTCCATGCTAAGTCTGACTAAATCATGTCCTTTTAGATTAGTGTTAGATTAGTTGAAAGAACATACACATTAATAGTAAGGCAGGTTTTCAGGAGAAAGAAATTGTTCTCTTTTATCAAATCATACAGTTCTAGGCAGTAGGCAAGTTTTCAGAAACACAGATCTGAAAAGAAAACTTCAGGCTAATTGCAACAGTAACTGTACATTTTGTTTCAGTATGTCATGCTATGATTTAGTCAGTTTGGAAAGAAGACTGTGCTCTGCTGAACAGAACAGAGCTTTGTAAAGCTTGAAGAGTGTACACACAGATAAATTCATATAGATCCTGAAGGAAAGACAACCCTGAATTTCAGTAACTCTGCTACAGAGATCTCATTTGCTGTCTTTTGGTATTGATGCTTTTGGCCTGTCTTGTTCTTAGGGTTCATGGTGCAGAACACCTATTAAAACTAACATTAGATGAAACCTTAAACTAATTGGAAATAAAAGGCAGGAATATTTATAAAAGCATTCAGTATAACTGATAAATTATAAATTCAGAGTTTATTGATACAGCCTTTTCAAGCTGAAAATAATTTTTATTCCTCTGTAATATGACAATTGTTGCAAATTTAAAGGGAATTTAAGGTCCTATTATTTCAAGAACATTGTCACTGAAGCAGTTTTCCACAGAGAAATATTGTAATTTATTAGAAAAAAAACCCTATGTAGTGCAGCATTTGATATATTTCCTAAGTAATTGTTCCACTTTATAGGTACATTAACACTGAATCTCTACCTTGCCTCCAAGTAACCTGTATTTTAATAATTGCATATTTTATTGGAAAGAAAAAAAACATTTAAGGTTTCTAGGATTCTACCACAATCCACTGAAGTACTTTAACATAAGCTTAACTTTTAGCACATAACCAGTTGTATTTACTTCAGTAGATCTGTTTATGTGTTTAAAATTAAGCATGTGCTTAATTGCTTTGCTGGAACCAGACCAGACCAGACCAAATAACATCTTTCAGGACCGTGTTCATGGTCCTTGTTTAATTGCATTTCTCCGTGAAACCTTATTTATGGAGTCACTACTGACGTTTCTATAATTCTATATTTATACAGTGATACAATGCTTTTATCACATTAAAGTTTGCACAAATGGCCAATCGAAGGAGTGTGAACAGATGGGAGTGCTGCATTAGCTCTATTTGCCATTAGAAAGTATATCTCTGAGCATTTCCTTTGGCAAAAGTAGTTCTCTTGTTGAATTCAGATTACATTGAGTCTCTAATGTACAATAAAATTGCTATGTTTTATGTATTTGAAAATAATAACAAAATATAATCTACAAGATGTTCCTAAAGTGTGGATTCATCAGAAATGTTCACATGTTCAACTCTTGCTCATGTGAATAGAACACAGAAACCAGTATGAGCAGTGGAACTATTCATGTCAGTAAAAAGGTAGACATGTCTTTGTGAAATTGGGGCTACTCAAATGAGAGAAGTTAAATATACCCCTAATATACTATGTCATCAAGATCTGATTCTTAATTAAAGAAAGGAAAATAATGTTAAGATGCAGACATAAAACAATACATCCCATTTTTATTATTTTAAAAAGAAATAAAATCCATCTTTTGAGTTAATAGCTCAGCGGAGCCCTTACAAAGTACTAAATAGTCTTCTAAGGGACAAGTACCTGAAACTTTTCCTCAAGTCACTTTGTGGGGATTAAATTAAAAGGGAGAATACGTGATTTTAAATAGTAATGATATTACACTGAGGATAAGAAATACAAAGCATAATCCTTAGAAAGCAAAAATACAAAGTGTATTCCTTAGAAAGCAAATGTGTTAAATTTATTTCAGACTGTGAAGAAATACCGTATTAAATGAAAAGTATAAAGAAAAGTTTGCATGATAAAAAAAATCCATTAATTGAATGCAGAATTTTTAAATTTACCACTAGAAATGTTACAAGCAAAAGATAAGTAAAAATGTAAAAGCACCTTTAACTGCATCATTCGTGCTCAGTATAAATCTTTTTCAAAATCAACTTTAAAAACAAGGAGTTAAGATCGTCTAAATTTATATTCATAGTCTCAGAATGCCTAGTAGTCACATCATCCACTGTTCTAAATCAACATCACAGCTCTGAAATGAAAGAAAATATAAACCAGCTGAAAATCCAAACCAAATTTTTAATATTAATATTCCTGATACTATTTTACTTGGCTTTTTGCAAAAAAATTAATGATATTAAGTAGTTGTTCATTCTTGTTTTCAGTGAAAAAATTGCATAATTGCTTTAAATTTTATGTAGGTCTAAAGATAGCTGTTAAAAAACTATAGTTTAATTAATGTAATGACCTTAATACAGCAATATTATTTACTTAGGCAACCTCCAACTCCCTGAACCTTCATAGCAAGTATTCTAAAATTCTCTTTTACAGGCAGCTACTGATTTATTTGAAGATTTTGAATCTCCATAATCTCAATCTTCTTAAAGAGTGTACATTTGCTTTTGTTTTTCAGAATCAACAGCACATAGAAGAGAGTCAAACAGGATGGGCAGGCGGAGTAGGTTTTCTTGTCGTACTCTATTTTAATTCAGTTAAAAACTACAGCTTCCTGCATCTTCCCATCAGTGTTTTGAAACATGAAGCTCCCTTCTGAGTCATACAGCACTAGTGCTTAGACCTGTTGCACTGTATACTGAGACTTTTAATGCTGTGCTAGGCGTAGTATCTGGCTAACTGCTTTCTAAATTTAAAAACCTATTTCTGTCCCGACCAACTGACTAGACAGGAAAGTAGGTCAAGACAGAAATTAATGAAGGGAGGAAAGTAATGAAAAGAGGTAGATTTATAGTGCAATGTAATCCTTAAAAGCATCCTGGAGCCTAAGAATAGATGTAAAATTCCTCTGATGACACTAGGGCAAGGTATAAGATGGGCTATCATAGCATCTTAAGAATAAAACCTGTCTGTTCAGAACAGTTTTAGTGCCAGGTGCTGCACATCTTCAGCTAGGGGGGAACCTCCAAGGTAAAATGCCCCACTTAGAATAGCAGATGATACTTCTCTGTAGTTACCTCTCAGCAAAAGCAGTTTTCTCTACCCAGTAACCCTAGACAACCATATACCTTTGGAAACTTGCAGTAAAAACAAACCTAAGAGGAAATTGTAAGAGCATGAGATTGGTGTTTACAATCATATAGTCCAACAGTGAATATGTCCTGTTGCTTATGTTTACTTTCAGGCAGGGGAAGTTAACAGAATCAAGTATGTGGAACCTCACATTGCCTGAATATCCCGCAGTGGACTTAACAATGAGCTTCAATTTTCAGTGCACTGTCCCTTAAGAGATGCTTTAATGTGAAGATCACATATTTACAAGGATTAGTTATTTTACTTGGTGCTTTTCTCTTTTTTTGACAGTTCATTTGAGGTTCTGATGATAGATTTTTATTAGAGCTAAAGAAAGTGCACATGTGAATAAATCCTGGCTTTTGCCTTTATGAGATTTCAAGTAGTACGAATCACAGATACAATCTCCAGGAGAATTTAACGTGGTCACATGTCCTAGTTGAGCTTGAGTTAAAATTATGCAAAAGTTATACTCTCTCAGAAATGTTTGAACGTGCTGTTTGAAGTGCTTGTGTGTTGTTCCTTTGTCTTCATGTTTAGAAAATAAAACTTACAGTTGCGGTAGCTCAACCTTGACTGACAATTTGAGTAAAGGAGTGATTGTTTGACAGGAGGTAAAAGTTGAATGATCTTATCTGGAATAATCTGTTCTTTAAAATTAGTGGAATAGTATGGGAAACTTCAGATATCCATTTCTTTGATGCTGTGCTTGTTCAGTGAAACAGCCAAACTTTGTGGTCCACAGAATATTCAGTCTGGCACCATTCATGAACATTAGCTTTATTCAGAAACTTATTTGTTAAAAATCATCTCTGCCTGTTTTTAAATAGCTAATGAAAGGTCATTTAGAATGTGCAAATTATTCTACTTACAAGTAGAGAGCTCACATTTGTGGGGTGCTTGAGGTATCTACATTATCAGTTTAAGAAATCTCACATGACAGAAATTATAACGTGATCATGGGGAGGTTGAATATCACAGGTACAAACTTGTGCAAAGTAGTTTGTCCCATTTGAACTGATTAAATAATCTTGTTACTTTTAGTATGTGTAGTATAATCTGCTAAACAGCTTGGACAGTCTTATGTCTCATCTACTGTTTTTCTTCCATTGTTTCAGTTCTTTGTTTCTGCACCATATTTTACATCAGACAGCAGTTCATACTACAAAATTTTTAGTGACAAAAATGGTTATAAGCATATTCATTACATCAATGGCTCTGTGGTAAGTCAAGCAAAGTGTTCTATATTGATCTACTGTCCAGAAATAATTCTACAATATTCAGTAACTTAAATGTCTCACTACACAGGAGAATGCAATTCAAGTTACAAGTGGAGAATGGGAGGCAATATACATTTTCAGAGTAACAAATGATGCAATGTAAGTGTCATGAAGAAAAAAGGTTGTGAGTGTTATCAGTAAAAGCAACACAATCATTTGAACACCACTTGTTAACTCATCAGATTATAATTAGATGTAATTTGGTTTTTATCTGAACGCATCCAAACAAATTAGTATGCTAAGGCACTGCATAGGTTTGTAAACATGGTTTACTTATGAAAGATTCTTTGCAAATTGCCCTCAATTTTCTATTTATTTTAATCACCTGTTTTAGAGAGACTTATTTAAAAACACTTAATTTAATCATGTGGTTAACCCTCACACAATTTGCAGTAACTTGTCATTTTATGATCTCTCATTCAACTTATTGTATAGATAGAAACAGTTTACATAATTGGAGAGATTAGCTCACGAGAATTAAGATAGAACTCCTATTTATATGGTTTATGTGTCATCTAATCATAGTTTGAGCGAAGATGTATTAAGATGAAAGGTATATAAGCTTAACTACTCTTCCATCGCATGCAGAAATCTCGAAAAGTCTAAATTAACTTCCAAGACGGCTTTTCATCTTGATGCTGGTTCATAGGTCATCACTTTATGGATTATTTATTAACATATAAATGAATTTACAGTTTCTATTCAAGCAATGAATTTGAAGGCTACCCAGGAAGAAGGAATATTTACAAGTAAGTGTTATCAACATTATCTTAGTGATAGTAGGTTAATAGAAGATGTCTGTGGATTTGTCAATAAAACAATTTAGTTTCAGGATGTTTAATGTGTAATTTCACAAGCTATTTTAACTAAATCTTTACGTCACATTATATCTGACAATTGAGGAGAAATGACATCTAGCATTTTAATATGCCCTTGGGGAAAAAGTTGATCAAAAGGCCAAGGATTTATTTTTAAATTAACTGTTCTGAAAGTACAGTGTCTGTGTTCAAGAATGTGAGACAGACACATGTAAAGTTAATTGCAGCAAAATAACCATTGCTTTATTTGATTTTTCTTCTAGAATCAGTATTGGAAGTAAACCTATGAGAAAACAATGCGTTACTTGCAATTTAAGGAAAGAGAGATGTCAATATTATACAGCAAGATTCAGTGAACGTTCTAAGTATTATGCCTTGATCTGTTATGGTATGTATAGCATGGGAGCAAGCATATAATCAAATTTATCACCACTGTAGTTAATACTGATTATCCCAAATGATTGTTGTATGAATCATAGAAATTTCACAATAACCAGGAAAGATTTCCAGAAAGAGACTTTCCATGTTCAAAAATTTTGTGAAGATGTTTTGGTAAATACAGATATTTTCAGGATTTTTTTACTCTTTCAAGAAAAAAACTTGGGATTTTGAAAATTAAAAACAAATTAGTCATTTGTTAATGTCCTTCATGTTACTAAACAGATTTTAATCCAGCTCGTGAGAGCCATGTTTTTTCTTGCTGCAGCCAGAGCAGAATTTAGAAACATACACTGTTTTTCAATTTACATGATCAAAGTTAGCTGTGAGAAACTACTTTACTGTCTTTCTCAATTTAAATTTTTAAGACCTGTGTCAGCCATATATGTTGGCTATTTAGCACCTGAGAACATTTTTAATAACTGATCTAAGAAAAATTCAGTTCAAGATGTGTGGTCGTTGAAACCACTTGCAAGGCCACAAGTATTAAATGGAGTCTTAACTCTTTTGTAATAAGTTAGGTGATTTCAGTGATCCGAGGTTTCATCCACTGCTGTATTCAAAAAACAGTGACATCACAATCGAAAAAAAAAAGAGGAAAAGTATCCAAGGTATTCTTTTTGTGTACTTCTTACAAAGTTTACTGTTCTTCTGATTCTGCACTGACTGGTGAGCTGAAAAGATCCTTAGAACTTCCGTTGAGCAGAGAACCAAATGTAGCAAATAACAACACCTTTCAATCATTCTTGCACAAAATAGTCAGTAAGGTCGTCACCATATGAAAGGCACTCACCTTCACAAATACAATGTGACATGCTCTCAGAAGAATGTTTCACATTGTTAGTTCTGCATTCACCTTATGTAATCACATCTCAGGTATTAACTAGATGTCACTTCATCTCTAGGGAGGAAGCATTAGTAGATTTAAAGTTGCTTCTGTTATATTTGCTAAGCAATGCCTGTATATATACAAGTCTTGTGCACACAGTACATTATGTATTGCAGCAGGGACTAGTGATTTATACAGCAGAGAAGATTCAGATTTGTGTGTCAACTTTGAGCTCTTTCACTCCTGTCAGTTACCAATGTTAATGTAATACACATTGCATCACCGAATTCCAGCTTCAAACTCTAAACTGACTTTTTATCATTCCTACAACAGGTCCCGGGATTCCCATTTCTACTCTTTTTGAGAACCATGGTGATAGAGGTACTGCAAGTATCCTGCCTATTTCTGAGCAATTGCTATACTCCTTTACCTCTAATCCAGATCAAGATCTTCTAATACAACATTTAGGATTGTTATCAAGAAGCCTTTCTTCTTGTTTGGTATTAAAATAACTAGTGTCTTTCTAGATCTGTTCATTAGTAAAATCCGAACATGAATGAACACACGATGCCTTTATCTCAGTTCCTGAGTCCAGCACTTTTATAGCATCCTGCTGTTTTTCCTGTTTACACACTATAGATAAAATAAACATGGGCAACACTTTGTCTACCAAATTTTGAGTCAAACTTTGTAGAAAAAATTATTGTGATTTCCAGACTATTCCTTTTCACATTTGAATGAACACAAGACTTTCTTTTTCATGAGGCAACACTACCTCTGCAAAAGACAACAGTGTACTATTTAGAGTTTACAGTTTGACTTATTGTGCTGTACTAATTAGAATTTGGATCAATGACTTGCTCTTCAGCCGTCAGTAAAGATGTCAGAGAAGAGCAGAAGCTCTTTCAGACGGTCAGTTCAAATAACTGCTTCAGACAAGGTGTAATTATTGATACAAAGTGTGATCTTCAGCAAGAAATATTCAGAGCCCTCATTCTTTAAGTAGCCTGTTAGTGAAGACTGTTTGCAACCAAGGCAAGCAGGAACTTTCTAACTATGAAAATATTAATTGTTCTGCAGTGAATCTTTTCTCTCTGACCCTTGCTTTTTCCCTAAAAGTTCTTCTCCAACTTTAAGCCCTCAGTTCCTGAAATGTTATGAAAACTAGAATGGTCCTGTATAAACTTCAGTGATTTAGCATTCCCTTCCTTCCCCAGTAATCAGTGGAAATAGACTGGTAGTTCTGATGGTCCTTACAGCTCAGCCTGCATTGATAACCCACTGTTAACTGAGTGTTGTCTGACCAAAAGACACACAAAAACATAAGGAAGACAAATGCTGCAATATTGTTAAATTAACTTAATCCATGGTGATTCATGTGGAAGTCAGTGAATTGCAACATAATATTATTTAGACTCCATTGGTAGTTGGTGCATCTTATTTTATAACCATTTAAAAATTTTTGCAAATGGAAAAGATAGGTTAACGTGTCTATTGCAATTATGGTATAGAAACACTGTGTTCCAGTATTTCTTTTGCAGAAGGTTTAAATAGATTTAAAGGTTTAAATACAGTTCATGCATGGATTTTTTTTTTTTAATATTTAATCCATTTTTATAGCTCTCTGTTTCCTGATTTACTGTTACCTTTTATGTAAAGAGCCCCTACTATCTTACCAAACTAGGAATTGCACAAAATGCAACTAAGTGTCTGACTGCAGTTTTTGTTTCTTAACCTCTCTACAGGAGAGAACAGTTTCATATAATGGATTTTCACCATTGGTTTCATCATGCCTCCCTCTGCTGCACTGTTATTCTCAGGAATAAAAACAAATTCAGGCTTCTCTTTGACTTCTTCATTACCTTTTTTGGATTAATTTTCCTTAAGTTCCTTGCTTTCATAATCTCTTCTGTGGTGCAAAACTATTTTTAGTAAATCCATTTTCATTGCAGTTGGCAGCATTTTGAAACTATATCACCCATGAATTTTAGTAGGAGACAGTCGAACTGACATAGATCAGTTTGGAAGTTCCTTCCAGGATGCCTACAATTCAGTTGTGGTGATGGGGAAGTTTCAGGAGTTTTGAGGGGAAGGATGGAGAAGGGTTCAGCTGAGTTTGCATGAGCATCCAAAGGCAGACATCTTTCAGCCATAAAAATCCCACTTGAATCTGCAAAACTTGTCAAGAGTACTTTGAAAGAGCAAATCCAGTATTATATTTCTGGCATGTCCTATGCACTACCTAGCTCAATACATGTTGAGAGAAGAGTATTTCTTGTACTTTTTTGAACATTTCCAGAAACAAGGAGGAGGGAAAGGTAAAGGAAAAAAGCAGAACCTTCTGCAGTTTTAAAAGGTTCTTTCATTATGAAAGTAAAGCTAAAAGTCACAGATTTCCATTATGTACAATATTCTTCATCCATCACTACTCATGGAAAAACACATAAATCAACAAGACCCAATGGATTCATAATATATAGTTCTGTGATCTGTGCTGTAAATTAACAATTTTAAATAGTAATTTTTTAATTATGTAGCTGTAAATTTAGTCTAAAGCAAGTAAAACAATAAATATTAGTACTGTTTAGATTAAAAAAAGAAAAACAAAACAAAAGGTTTACTCAGTGAGCACTACTAAGGACAGTTAGATGGTAAGTCTGGTGTCTTTGTGTAGGAATGTATCGTACAGTGATTAAGTGAAGCTTTGCCATAACCCCTTGAGAAACTGAATTTCCTGCAATACCCAGAAACAAGATATTCCCCAAGGACATTGTGCTTTATCACACTGCCCAAGGGTCTCAGAGGTTAAACTGATGTTAGTCTGATAAGCAAGAAAGGAGATACAGGAGATACAGGACTGTGTTTTGCACAATGCGATGAATTTTGCAGTTCTAGCTGCCACCATTTTACAAAACTGAGATGAGGGCTCTGCAGGAGAAAGCTGTTTCTTCATAACATGCGGGACTCTAACACTCAGAGGCAACATGTGAAATGATTTGCATTGCAAAATGTACATCCTATAAAAATCTAACGAGTATTTGTGCACTGCAATACCAGTGCTTTTCTTTCATTTAGCTATGTGATCAAGCCAAATTACAAGTGTCTGAGTGGATTTCATTACTCTGCTTGTAAAATTCACAGATTTCCTTTCTGTTCTAATAATATAAAGTAAAAGAATCTTAGTTACTGAAGAGAAATTAACGATAAATCAGTTAATAATTCAGGCATTTCTTTTCCTTAGAGCTCAGAGTATTGGAAGACAATTGGGAATTGCAGTCTGCTTTGCAAGAGATCAGACTGCCAAAAGAAGAAATTAATAAGCTTGAAGTGGATGGTATAAGTAAGAAATACACATCTTTATTGTACTTTTTATTCCTACCATTTTAATATTTTGCCCTAATTTTTTAATAGGAAATACTGTCTTTCTGTAGAACGAAGTTGTTAGCCTGTCAGATTGGGAAGAGGAGGCCTGTTCTGCCCTGTTCAATAACAGCTAATTTGTCTATGCCTCAGGGTATCTCTCAGTAAAATAGTAGTTAAAATACATTTGTTTCACAATGCAAGTTGTAAAAAAATCTTTAATACTATTGGTAAATAGTTTAAATATTGTGTAAAAACAATAAAATATGGTGGTAATAAAATGTGAAATGTAAACTGCTGTTCATGTGTTATGCATTTTATTGACTTGCATGCACTGTTCTTTTCAGTAGTGACTTTACCGTGGTAATAAATCAGTGTAAAGTTTCCAAAACTAATATCTGATAATCCTACAACAGTTATGCTTTTCTAGGCACCTGGGAAAACTGAGAACCTAGACTTTTGTGAAATAATAATTTAAATAATTAATACTAATAATAAGTATAATTTAATAATAATTTAATAATATTGTTTTATATTTATATTATTTATATTTAATATTTATATTATAATATAATTTAATAATATAATAATAGTAATTTAAATAATAATAGCTAAATTAAAGTAAATGTGAGTGCTTTATTTCTTCCAAGTTGTTCTTCAACAGCTCAATATAAACAGTTAATTGTATCAGTTCTGTGATTCACAGTTCATGCGTTGTGTACTATGCGCTGATTCATGTTCATATACTGTTACACCAGACTCTGGATTATGCTTAGAGGAATCACTTCAACCATTAAGAATCTAATTTTAATTTGTCTTTTGTAGCTTTGTGGTACAAAATGCTTCTACCTCCACAGTTCGATAGATCCAAGAAGTACCCTCTTCTTATTCAGGTGTATGTAACATTTCTTTTCTTTGAACATTCTTGTTTTTTAGAACATACTTTTTCTAATTTAACAAAACCTGAGACATTTGCAACATTTTATGAAGCAAAAGCAAAACTACTTAGTTCTGTTTTGTTTGTTGTGGTTTTTTTCAATATATTTCTGGAATAGAAATTCAACCCAATGGAGATTGATAAGGATTTTAATGTTAATCTTAGCATGGTAAGGATTATTCTCTCAGAGAAAGAGAAAGGCTAAAATCATGTGGGCTGCTCCATGTAGATCTTAGCTCTGTCTGTTGCTGCTTCTGTTTATTATGAGACAGTCTGAAAGTATCGATTTCAGCTCTGCTAAATGAAAATTACAAGAGCCTGCTTCATTTTTTAAGAAAAAAAACCTAAGCCATGTGGACTTGCTTTTTTAAGAGCATTTGACATAATTTATTGCAGGCAGAAAAGGCAGTAAAAATTGCAGTGGTGAAAAAAACCCCAAAGACACAGAAAGGAGAGCTGAGTGGGTGTAATAAACTTTACATCATTTTCTATTAACCAGTGATGATCCAAAGGTCCAAGAATGCTAAGTTTGAAGTTTAGAGTAGAAGAGTCCTGTCTTTGAGGTCAAATGTGTAATTGGCATTAAGTTATTCTCATGAGGAGTGTCTCTGTATTGCTCAGCTATATGGGGTGTGTTCTGCCTGCAGCTCCAAGAGCACATGATATTCCCTACTGAAACAAATAAGGTCTAGGGATAGCCAAAAAGTGTAAGGAGCTGTATTTCTTTCTCTTGTATTCTTTGGCATTACTGACTGCATGTGGAAATCAAATGCCGAAATGCAGAAAAGCACCAAAAAGTGCTGTTACACCTAAGGAATTTGGAGAGAGCAAAGAAGAACCTTTGAGGGATGGCTATTCCAAGGATTCCCCTTAGGACAAGCAGCTGATACTGGAGCCCTTAGTCAGAGCTGAAACTAATTATTTGCCTTAGGAATAAGACCTAAATGATTAAAATGGATTTTAGATAGCAAAATCTCATAAATACATGAAAATAGTAGTTGAACTGTTTGTCTACTGAGCTCTCTGAACCAGTCATGTAGCAAAATACACGTGGAGAAAATGTTAGAAGTACCAATAGCTATAGTCCAGTGTCCAAAAATCATTTATAAATTTGTAAGTATGAATTGAAAATGTGTAAATTTTCATCCTCAGGTATGGAGGACCTTGCAGTCAGAATGTAAAGGAAACATTTAGCATTAGCTGGATAACCTATCTTGCAAGCAAAGAGGGAATTATTGTTGCTCTGGTGGATGGCAGAGGGACAGCTTATCAAGGTGACAAGATTTTGCATGCAGTGTATCGAAGACTTGGAGTCTATGAAGTTGAGGACCAAATTTCAGCAGTGAAGTAAGTAGACTATCTCCCTGCATAGCTTTTGTATTTGCATACCTGGAAGCAGTAATGTGAAAGAAATATTAAATTCTCAGCCTTTCTTCTGAAGAGCTGAGGTCTCCAGGATATAAGACAAAAACACTTGTAAAAATAAAATATTAGTGTTTGCTTGATGTCAGTCAGGTTTTGTCTGGTATATTAAGTCCATATACCAATAAGTCCACATTTGGACCTTACCACTTGCACTGTATAAAAGAATCATCAGAGGCTTCAATCCTAAGCCTAAGGAAATAACAATTGTCAGTGGTGAGAGGTAAGCCAATTATCCATTTTTCTGAAGTTATTTCCTATAGGACAAACCTACCTCAATGACTATAGAGATTAGCCAGACATCCATAGTGATGTGCTTCACTGATTAGCTAAAAGTCAAATGAGAAGTTTGTAGCAAAATTGAACCTGACACAAACATTCTAGAGGTCAATTAATCACAAACTTGCATTCCGTGCTGTTGTAGGATAGTTAAGAACAACAGAAAGTACCTGAGGTCCCCTGATAAGTATTCCCCAACAGCTGCTCCTTTGCATGAAAACACTTCTAAGTGTTCCAAGGGAAACCAATTCCCTGTGCAGAGGTTTTGGGAGGGAGTGAAAGTTGAGGATTGTGAAGAAAGGTTGTCTGGTAATCTTACAGATGCAGTAGCACTGCTAAAGTCAGCATCTGAAGAAGTGTAAGTTTGAACTCCACAGAGATGCAAGTCAGGAATTTAGCCTAGCCTTTGGTGTGGAATTTGGCCCATCAGAGTATGGATAGATTTCCAGGTGCAACAGTAAATACCGTATTTCCTCCAGACTCGACTGAGTATCTTAGCTAGAAATTGGATGTAGCAACCCAGGTTTTCACAGCTTTCTCTGCTTGTTTGAGAGCATTGCCTGTACTTACAAGTGTGTGTAAGGAGGAGATCTGTTCCTTCCTCTTTCTGCTTTGTGATAATTCATTTCCTCCTCAGTGTTATAAACACACCATTATCCTTTTCAGTGATAAATGAAACAGAATAGCTGTATATCATGTCAAGTTTTTCTATTATTCTATTATTTTATTTTCGATCTTGAAACTTTCAGGAGGAGTGACATACTTCAAAATATCACAAGAATGCTTCTATATTATTCTGAATTGTCACTCAGACATAAAATATCAGAGGGAACCTAAACTGATTCTGCAGTTGCAAAATCTGCCGAGACAGACCATGAAAAACTGACCTCAGACTTCACACTTCCCAGTTTTCTGTCAGCACCTAGACTAAATTTTTATTCAGTTAAATGTAGTGCATTCCATCTTCCTGATCTAACACATGGTTTAAGACGCATGATTTTGAGAGAGGTTCTATGCTCTAGTGGGAAGTTCTTGGAGGGGCTTTTACTGTAGGTGGAGCCCCAGGGATTAAGACAGTAATATAACAAAGCTGAATAATTTTTTGGCTTTTCTAACTCTGTCCCACCCAGATAGTATCCCACATTTTGGGTGTTAAGTCACCTGGGCTTGTCCTAGTAAATAAGGCTACTATGTGTCCTGATGTGTATCTGAACCTATTCTGTTTATCTGTCACTCTCAAACCTTTGTGGTCTTTTGCCTCATCCTCTTTTCTTTGCTGTTGCTAATACATCTTTAGAAATACAGTCTCCATATTCTGATAAAGGATATTTGTAGGAGACCTAATATTTGTGATTCTCGCTGACCTGCTTGACTCCTGACAGCATAAGAAGGGTTGCACCTTTCATACATTTCAAGCTTATTTCTGATTTGGAGCATTAGTAGATGATTCCTTCATTTTTATTTTTTATTAAAGTAGACATAAGAACTTTTTACTTTTCAGGCACATAAAAAAAAGCTGATTTCTCCCGGGAATCCCTAATCTCCTCAGAAGTTGATACTGTTCCTCTTGAGAAATCAAAGTATTAACTCACTGTCACGTCAGTATGTTGAGCATCTTGCATGATAAAGTCTGAATGTTAATGGTAATACAACACCTTTGGCACTAAAGCAATGAAAATGATCCTCATCCACTGGAACGAAAATTATGATGAAAGTATTAATTTCAGTATTTTCTATTCTTTCAGGAAAAATGCTTTATTTTCCCTTTCAACACCTATTTATTGAATAATTGATGCTTTGTAGAAATCAGGCATGCTATGTTGATTGTCAGTTTGCTCGAATTGGCGGGGTATGTGGAAAAAAAGTGAAACAAAAACTATTTTTCGCTAATTTGTTACTGTACTAGCAATTTTTTATAATAATCCATTTATTTCTGTGATTTCTTTTTCCACAGAAAATTTATAGAAATGGGCTTTATTGATGAGAAGCGAATAGCAATATGGGGCTGGGTAAGTGATTGGAGTTTTTATATCTACATTTAAATAATCCTGCAGTAGAATTTTTTTTAATTCTTCCTGGTTCTGTCTTAAATATGTATAAAATTTCTTCTACCCATGTGATGGTATTGCCAAAGGGGATGGTTCCTGCTGGTACTTACATATATGCAATTGCAACAGTGCAAGCCCCGAAAAAGGAATCTTTGGCAGCTCAAGAGGGAATTTTGAAAAGCTCATGTCTAATACGTTGTTTGGACTTGAAGACAGACTGAGACACTTAAATTGGCTTTACTTTTAACTTAGGGACTTACTGGCCTGGTGTCAAAATTCAAGTGTTGTCCTTTCTGATCTGAGATTAATATAGTGAGAAAAGTCCTATGACTATCCCTCATCAGAAAATGTGACCTCTGCATCATCCTGACTCACTGTGTACTTGGCTGGCTTTGCAATGGTCATCAGGGATGAATCTGGGTCTGAGGGGTTTACAGCATTGACAGCTTCTCCAAGTGGAAAAATTGGACAGTATGGGAGTCATTATTAGGCAGTCTATTTTTCATCTTTGATTTTTTCATGTATTTTGCTTTATAATGCGCCCAGAACCTTTAATAGCCAGATGTGTTGCCTGATCTTAGACAGCACATGAGCAGAATAGCTAAAATATTTCTATGAAGCTTCTGCCAACTAATATTTAACTTACTTTGGTACAGTTTCTACTGTAACACCAGAATAAAATGGGTACCATATGGTGGAATTAAGTGACCCAGACACTCAGAAGTGAATAATTCTAACGTGACATTAGGTAGTTTAAGGCCACAAGAAAATATTTTCGTTTTTAAATCACATCATATTTTATTTCACCACAGTGTTTCCAGAATCAACTAAGAGCTTGCACACATTGTATCCCAGAAGTGGATATAATATTAAAATAAAGGCACTACTGCCAAACCCATCAGTCTTTTTTTCCAATTTTTTTCCAATTTATTATACCATTTGCTGGTCGGTAAGCTTTGAAAGGAGGTGAAAGGTGTTTCCTTATTTATAGGCTGCAGCTTGGCGGGTGTGCATGAACTTGTGCTTTCAGACTCACCAAACTCTTCAAGGTGGCAAAAGCTCTTAAATAACCACTAAAGCAATCTGGGTTGTGAACTCTATCTCTCGGCCTGTTACAGTGCATGGATTTATCTGCCCAATCCTAATCCCTTTTTAGCCTTGTGGACTGATTTTTTGAAAGATCAAATGAGCAAATCAAATGAGTTGGAAAAATTCTACGAACTACTATTTCTATCAGTATATCCCTCGCTATCATTTCAAGCTGGAATTTCAAGAGGAAGGATAGACTGACTTATGTACAAAAAAAATACTTAATAGTTCTGCTTATTTCCCTTAGTCTTTCATATGCTACTGAGGTAATCTTCAGAATTTTTCATGACACACCATATTTTTATCCCTTCCTCCATTCCAAAGTAAACAGAAACCCATTATTTGGCAAAGACCTTATATGAGTTTTTCCAACCTCAGTTCCACATCCTGTGGAGAGCCAAACCAAAGGCTTTTTATTTACACTATTTTCCTGTCTCAGCAACTGGCCCCACTCAGTTTCACAGATCTATTCTTATAGCCATGGTTACTTATTACTTTACCCTACTTACGGCCATGAACTTATTCTTCCTTTCTGGGTCCCAGTTTGAGGAATCAGGCCAGAAAATATAAGGAACAGTGGCAGGCAGTTGTGAGGAATTGCTCTATCCTGAAGTAGATGAGTATATTAGTACTGATGATTGAGTTGGTCCAATATGCCAATCTTTAGCAAAAACTCGGTAGTTTGTTAAAGGAAGGAAAAACTCTTCTTGGAAGTGCACCTGAAAGGATGAGAGGCAATGAAAACAAGTTGCCAGAAGGAAAGTTTCCTTTTGGTTTTAGGAAAAAAATTTATGCCAATAATGATCACTGTTGAAGCAGATTGAGTAGAGAGGATGTGTACTATGGACGTGACCGTGATCGGGATCATTTACGTCTGAAGTTAGCCCTGTTCTGAGCTATAGGTTGCATTAGATTACCGTGAAGAACGCTACCAACTTATATTTCTCTGTGATTGTAAGTGGTAATAAAAGCAGTATCCTATGATAAATATTGAAGAAGTAGCAAAAAAGAAATTATTCGATTAACTTTTTTAATCTCTCTCATAAGAAATTACATCAGATCCATTTGAAATCAATAAATTAATTTAAAAAAAACCCCAACCTTTTGTTACTTTGTCCTCCATGCATTCAAAGCAAATTAGTTAATTTGGCATTAATTTATATGAGTTTGATTCAGAAAACAGAATGATACTTCACCAGGAATTTTAAACTGTCTGTGATTTCTTCCTAGTCCTATGGTGGGTATGTAACTTCTTTGGCACTTGGATCTGGCAGTGGAGTATTTAAATGCGGAATGGCTGTGGCTCCTGTTTCCAGCTGGGAATATTACGGTATGGAAACTTGTCATAAATACTGACTTGGAAAGCAAGATGTAGCATTTAATGACTTCTTAAATTAAATCATTGCAGGAGATTGGCAATTTGAAACATAAAGACATTCAAATTACCTAGATTTAAAACTTTTAAGACCTTAAGTTTAATATTTTTCTTGCTTAAAATAACTGACTGCAACTGGCAGTTTGGAACTGACTTTGTCACAAAGAAGGTATGCCTGGATACTTCCATATGCACTTCTGTAACAGTAAGTATATAAAGCCCTCTCAATAAGCTGCTATTAAGGAGTGATCTGCCTAAAAATTCTGTTAAAACATTATCACTGAATTCAGAAACAGCTGAACTGATTTATCTGCCAGTAACGGAATCACAGTACATTTCAACTTCTGACACCACAGATGACCTCTGTCAGGAATCAGTATTTCTGATGACTGCAAAGTTGTTTCCCAAAAGCAGTGGAAAAGAGAAGGACTATTGTGTTTGATATAGTATTTTTTTAATTAAATACTTTTTCCTTTCAATATTTCTCAGTCACACCTCCTGTATTGTTGTGTTACAATGCATATTTTATTGATGTTTATGGAATTAGGCTCCAAGCTGTTGAGAGGAAAGAACTCTGGGACTATATTCCCAAGGCCTTCCTGTGAGAATAAAGCAGGCACATACTCATACTTGCCGACCTGTTAAGCTTTTGGCATGGTGTAAAGGAACCATAGTGTAAAAAAAAAAAATCATGGCATGAATGTTTTCAATGAGTAAAATGTAGCACTTTGAACACATTTACTTAGCATATGGTCGTTTTCTAAGAAGTCTTGGTTATGAGAAAATTTTTTGGTTAAATGGGAAAGATTCCTTCCCTGACTGCTAGCACAGACATTCCTTGTATTTATGGTGTTTTGCAAACAAAGGGGAAAATATTTGTATGACACAGGCAGCATAGTCTTCATGTTTTCACTGGCATCAAGATTTTTTTTAAGGCATTTTTACTCATGATCACAAAATTATTTCCAGAATGGAGGCATAAAGCACCGATTTTGCAAAAGTACATTAATAAAAGATGGGTTATAAAAATTTGTCCCAGCATTACAATTCAAATGAAGTTTTTATGTTGAAGCAGATTAGACCTGCACCATTGCAACCTTTATGTCAGCTGAATTTTCAGGAGGCGATTAAAGAATCTTGCTAAAAACACACTGTAAAATCCAAACAGGCAAATGTACCTCCACTAAGGAAGGAAGGAAACAGAAGGAAGTCATGAGTCATAAGTTTTTGGCAAACAGATCATGTTAACATTAAGGTGAACTGTGTTAGGGGCAAAACTACAGGATGTTACACCCTTGAGTCTCTGAGTAGTATCAATACATCAGAGGATGTACTGGCCCCTAGAGCTTCTAAATTCTGTCCAACCCTCTTTCAGATGCACAGATGATATTCTGGACCATAATCTTTTGTCAGAAGCTGTCCCACCCCCCTCCATTTTGAGTCAGAGTTACAGCTGAACAGTTATAAGATGGAAAGAAAAATTCCATTCAGGGACAAGGTATAGTTAAAAGAATTATATCTGTGACTGTTTCATTAAAATTTATTTAAATTCATTTGCTTTTCCTTCCTCAATAACTGACAAGCTGATTCTTCCACTTAGTCATTATAATGCAATTCAGCTGACCTCTGTGGACTTGTTGTAGCTATACTGGTAGAAGAGAGTGGAAAAATTGGCTCAGAATACTGTAGAAATGCCAGCCATTCTGAAAGAGTCTATTTTATTGAAAACTTAAGCCCAATATGGTTGTTTGACACTGTGTTGACAACAGATATTGCACATTTTCTGTTTTCATGGAATGATAAAGGATTTTGATAAAAGATCGGCTACTTAAATTTTTTTGGTACTTAGTTTATTATAAATTATCTCCAGAAGCCTTGCTTGGCTGATCTGGGAGGTGTAGTACACATCTTTAGCTCTCAGTGGTAGCACATGTAAATGATACAAAATAAACCATGGGAACAACAGTATATTGATTCATTTTCTTTTCCTGGCAGGATTCTCATTTCTGTTTTTTAACAAAATTTTTCTAAAACAGTGTATCAAACTGGACAAGGTAGACAATCCCAATTCTTTAATGATTACAATGACCATCACCTGACTTTTGAGAGGGAAAGATGACAGCTCTTCTTTGTCAGAAAGCCCTGACTCCGTTAAATAAATAAAATTCTTGTAATCCTGCAGTTTGACTGCTTAATATGTGTCAGTTACTCTTTCAAGGCAAGGTCATAAAGAAAGTATTCTTCTGGTAGTAACAGCTGCTGTGTCAGTTTTCCATAAATTTTCATAACAGCTCCCAGTTAAAGTACAAATACTGAGGCTGCTCAGAGAGAGATGTTTCTACTCATTTCTTGGTGATGGATACTGTTCAGTTATTCACACTTATTTTGTCAAATCTGTTACCAGTCTTTGTTATAGTTAGAAAAAGGAATTGAACAGAGACCTGAACAGCAATGGGCCACCTTTTCAGTTCATGCCTATATCCTTTCCTGTTCCCCCTAGTTGCTGCATATACACATTCAATAGGAAAAGGACAACATGCATATCCATATTTACTGTTTATACACATACAAATCCTCAGCTCCTCTTTTTAAGGTGTCAGAATTAGTCTGTGCTATCTTTCCACCATGCACCTTTATTGGCTCATTGCCTTATTCAACTGACTTCT
Organism: Eulacestoma nigropectus; assembly: GCA_013397775.1. Lineage (NCBI taxonomy): Eukaryota > Metazoa > Chordata > Aves > Passeriformes > Eulacestoma > Eulacestoma nigropectus. The sequence goes on from VZTE01001195.1 coordinate 1,969,026, forward strand.
GGAGTTCAACCCAACAGCATTAAGCAGTATCAATTAATTAACTTTATCCACAAAACCTATAGATGAGTATAAAACCACTATTTCTGCGAAGATGGTTTGGAGAACAGTAAATAATTATCCTTCATTGTCAATTTTTAAAATATGTTTAAATTTGGTGTATTACGGGGAAACCAAGCAGAGCAGACACAGTTATACATCATTTAATTTCCTATGTGTCACTGAAGCCACAAAATATCTGCACTTTCTTTATAGCTTTTTTCTTCTTTAATTTCAGCATCGATCTACACAGAACGATTTATGGGTCTTCCTGTAAAGTCTGATAATCTTGAGCACTACAAGGTGAGAATTCTGTTTCTGTGCTGCTCTGCCTTAAATTTGAATCACACTTCCATGGATAAGTGGAACAGTGAAGAAAGAAAGTGGACCAACCAGCTCTCATGGTACAGCCCTGCTGTAGCTAAGCTACTGCCATGAAATTCTTATCTACATAATTAATTGTGGGTTTGTATTTATAAATCCCAAAAATGCTAAATGGAAGTCCTTCTTTTCTTACTTGGACAAGTCAAACTGTTCTGCCAGTGAAAACCATTAGCCTAGAAAAGAACTCAAGTGAGAGGGATTAAAGTGTTGATGTTGATAAGATTTTGGTTGAGACTGTTAGCTGTAATATGCAAACTGCTTCATGCAAATTTAGCTCTCTGATGATAAGATCATAAGCATACTAGATGATCAAAGCAGCTTCCCCTACCTGAAACAGGTTGCCATTCTTTTCTTCACATTGATAGAAAGCCTGTAGTTTCCTCTAGCAGCACGTACACCAGCTCTGGATACACAGAGGCCTGAATTAACATCCAAAGAACTTAGTGGAAAGACTCCTCTTAAAGATTTGGATCGTGTTCTCAGTACGTATTTCCATCCCAACTCAAAGAACAGAAGTGCTCAATACCAAACAGCTCTGGTAGAGCTGTCTGTGTAGCCAGGAATTTGAGCATTCTGGGAATGACATGACTAGTGGTGTTCTTTGTATGAATTGGCCCTTAGAAAAGACACTAAATATCAAATCTGTTTCTGATAGTGTAGAGACATTTGTGACAGCACAGATAGCTACCGGCTGCAAGCCAAGCTTGCACAGGGATCTTTTATGGACAGACCTCATCAATACGGCGCAGATTAATATTCTTTCTTCTGCTAGTGCTTTTCACAACACATACAAATTATGTAAGAAAAAAACAGTATTTATTTGTAGGTATTCCTGTCCTGAATCCAAAGTCACAGATCACAGATGCACAGTATCATTTAGTTTGGAAAAGACTTCTGAGGTGATCAAGTCCAGCCATTAACCTAACACAGCCAAGTCCACCACTGAACCATGTCCCCAAGTGCCACATCTACATGTCTTTTAAATACCTTCCCAGATGGTGATTCAACCACTGCCCTGGGCAGCTTGTTCCAATACCAGACAACCCCTTCCATGAAGAAATTTTTCCTCATATCCAGTCTAAACCTCCTCTGGCACAATTTCAGGCCATTTCCTCTAGTCTTGTTGATTGTTGCCTGGAAGAAGAGACCGACCCCCAGCTGGCGACAACCTACTTTCAGGGAGTTGTAGAGAATGTTAAGCTCCCTCCTGAGCCTCCTTTTCTCCAGGCTAAACCCCCTCAGCCATTCCTCACAGGACTCAGTCTCCAGACCCTTCCCGATCTCTGTTGCCCTTCTCAGGACACANCGGTTTCCCTTCTCAGGACACACTCCAGCACCTCAATGTCTTTCTTGCAGCGAGGGGCCCAAAACTGAACACAGGATTCGAGGTGCAGCCTCACCAGTGGCCAGTACAGGGGGATGATCACTTCTCTAGTCCTTCTGGCCACACTACTTTTGGTACAGGCCAGGATGCCACTGGCTTTCTTGGCCACCTGGGTGTGCACTGGCTCATGTTCAGCTGTTGTCAACCAAACACCCACAGGTCCTTTTCCACCAGAGAGCTTTCCAACCACCCTTCCATATGGCCCCTAGGGCTGCATGGGGTGGTTGTGACCCAAGAGCAGGACCTGGCACTTTGTCTTGTTGAACCTCAGACAACTGGCTTTGGCTCATTGATCCAGCTTGTTCGGATCCCCCTGTAGAGGCTGATACATTTTTACATATACAGCCATATACATGGCTTCTACTGTAATCTCGGATTGATATGAAGTCACTGCTGTCATGTCAGTTCAACTGTTTGATTGTTTTTCTACTAGGTAATGAAAGCCTTTCAGCACTGTGAATGAGTGGTTTAAATTGAAGTTGCTGAACTGTTCTTTTTTCCTCTCAACAGAATTCAACTGTGATGGCAAGAGCAAAGAATTTCCAAAACGTAGAGTATCTTCTCATCCATGGAACAGCAGATGGTGAGGTTTGCAAATGGCAGAACAAACACAGAGCCAGAATCACTTTGTTTGAAAAACATTAAGCATCTATCTTTGATTGGGTCAGGACTTAGATCTTTGGTAGATTTCCATATGACCTATCATAAGATGCTTACTCATTCTTAGTAATGTCAACTGTATCGCTTGATAATTAGTGGACACAGCTAAATGCACTATAACTTTATGCTTTGTGGTATTAACACGTTTCAACAGACAATCTCTTTTTTCCTTTTTTAGATAATGTACATTTTCAGAACTCAGCACAAATTGCAAAAGCTCTGGTTAATGCACAGGTGGATTTCCAGGCAATGGTAAATAATAGACTATTTTTCATTTTGAAAAGTGGTTCATAACTTTATCAATAAGCTTATTAGACATTTGGCAGTGTTTTTAGCAACCCTGCTCAACTGAACATGCTTTAAAATTTGGCAATTGCTAGTGCATTTGTTACTCTTCATAAATAACTTCTCAATTTCTTCCCCAAAGGATTTGCCTGCTCTTTTTTTTTTCCCCTTGCCCTTTGGATGCCAGCAGGATTTTCCTCTTGTCAAGAATAACTTGGAGGCTTTTAAAATGAGCCAGGGAGAAGAATAAGAATCCAGCCTCCTTATGAGTGTTTTTCATACCTAGTGAAAGAAGAAGATGAAAGAGCTGGCTTCTGGAGCCAAATTGTCACTGGTTGTGGTAGATTCTATCTTGAATTGGATTTGCCTGCCACAGGCACAAAGTGAAACAAGCAAAAAGGATGTAAGGTATCCAAATAGTATATCCAGAATCAGCAAAAAAAAAGTTCTCTTAAAAACTTACATGAGATAGCAGGTCCAGGCAAAGAGAGAAACACATAGGCAAGAGGTTGCAGGATACAAAGGAGAAATAAACAGGGGAAATGTAGTTCTGAATTACATGCTAACCTCTGCTTCCAAACTGCTTTGCTCAGGGCTAATAATCAAAGTGTTTGCCTGCTATCAAACATGCTAGCCTTCTGCCCAAGTCTGGTTTTGCAGGGCCATGAACTCCCCAAAAAGGGATCACAGGGGTTTGCAGGCCCTTTTGTTTATTACACTTTTTCTGCCTCCTTCGCTGATATTTAGCAAGTCTTGGTTATTTCTTAAGTATCTGGAATACTGTATGCAGTTGTAGTCATTCTGGTTCAGCTACAGTGGAATGGCAGATATTTCTGAGTTAGCATAATTCGTATGTGTGTTTTATTTCCAGTACACCATTCACAAGGTACATGGCTCTGGTCTAATGCAGGATGTTTTGAATAGAATTCAAAGAACATTCAGCTGAAATTTTGTTGCTTAGAGCCCAGTATTTATTCCTAAGCAAAACTCTTACCTCTATCGCCCAGGCCATGCAGCAGGTCAAGGGCATTTCATCCCTAATGGCATCTCAAGGCTCTTTTGTCTGACTTGATACAACTGGCTTGTAAGTACTGAGGCAGTAATGCTTACTCGTAAATAACAGAAGGCTTAGAAACTTTTTTCAGCGAGAATATTAATATATTAAAGAATTATCAAGTTTCTCTGTTTTCTTGAGCCATCCCCTTTCTTATGTATGGCAGTGAAATACATTTTTTGTATTGTTTAACTCTTGCAGAATTGAAAACATAACATAAAGAGTTTATGTTTTGTTTTTGTTTTTTCTTTCAGTGGTATACTGATCAGAACCATGGAATTCCAGGCCTTTCCAGCAAACATCTCTACACACATATGACCCACTTCCTCAAACAATGTTTTTCTTTGTCAGAATAAGTAGGCTACTCAGAGCATGCTAAGGCATCTGAGACATCTCTAGGAGAATGAAATGACAGCAGTGCCCAAGTTGTGTAGCTTTCAGGTGAATTGATCACAGGAACTTTGAAATTTTAAACTTGATGTTTACATCCACTTTTGATATTGTATATTAGCAAATGTTATGGTAACAAATGTTTTGACACATTTGATACCATTTCACAGAAAAAAATAAATCGGAATGTAAAAGATCTTGTGCATCTATTGCCAACTTGCTTAAACTTACATTCTGCAGCCCAAGTAAGGTGGTTCATTGCAAAAGCACGCTGTCAGATTAATATGATTGCATTTGTTAACTAGAACTGTAAATGGGAAAGGACAGAGGAAGCAGTGCAAGCATCCTAACAAGAACCAGTTTCTCAAAATTTATTTCCAACTTTTTGTCAAGAATCCAAGCAGGGATAGGAACACACAGTATTTAACACTGAAGTTTGGATACTTATTGAGAGTATTAAATGATGTGTTCAAATTTTATTCAACTCTTATTTGAAACCTTGATTCTGCAAAACTCTCAGTGTTCAGTTTTAAACATGAAAGCAGGACATTCGTGATAACTATTATATATCAGTGGCTTTTTTACCTGTATTCAAAGTATGTGAGCCATATTGACCTGTTTTTAATTTCTAATTATCACCTCAGCATTCAAATTGATCTCAGTGTCATTCATCCCAGACTGGAGGGGAAGGATCAAAGGATTGTGTGAGCTTTCTTTGCTTTGTTTCTAGTGAAAGTATTCTAGGGAGTCTTTTAAAATTGCTAGAAGCTAATAATGATTGGAATACTTGTATTCTTTTGATTAGTAATTAAATCAGTCCCATCATAATAGAAGAATATTAACAAGGTAATTGGCAAGAGACCCATTGAAGATTAAACAATTCCTTGGTCACGTGTTTAAAAACTTCTGAATTAGTCTACTGCATAAGAACCATGGTCTTTCTGACACAATATCTCATCTCTGCTATTAGCTGTTGAGAGTACAAAATAACCTGAAATAGATTGTGTTGCCTTCCCACAAAGCAAGCTGCTTCATAACTCTCAGTCAGAGACCAGTTGCTGCTTCTTTGTGGAAAAGCAAGGGATTTCATTTGACTTTCTTGACAAAAACATGGGGTTTGGCCAAAATAATTAAAATGTGGAAGTGATTTACTATGTAACAGCTTCCTTCGTTTGTTAATGGCAATATCAAATCTGATTTTCCACACATGAGAACATTCCTTAGATACATCTTTATGTAAATGTAGTTGCCAAGCTGTTTGTAATGGTTAAATTATACTTTGATGGGAACTCTTCAGAAAATACTCAATTAGTTCAGGTTTTTTTGGAAACGCTGCCAATTACGTGACGTTAATGAGCTTTTTGTTGGTAATGTAATTAAAATTCAACTGCTATAATGGCTAAAGGAAAAAATTATATCTGTAAGAAAGTTAACATTAAGAAAATCTGACATGAAGTGGGCCTAATTAGATGTTGATTATATGGTCCTATGCGCATTTGCTGCACACAACAGTAGTCTCAGAAATGTAGTTATCTTACAAATAAGGAATACAATTCAGTTGAATTACTGAGATTTAACTCTCAATTTGTTATATTGATACAATACCATGAAAATCATTGCACCATTGAGGTGAAAGAGAGAAAAATCAAGCTCTTATCCCACATGCTTAAAGGTTTAAGACACCTGAAAATGTCAGTGAGAACCTAGAGTAGTTTCCAAAAAGGTGTGGTATCAATCTGGCATAAATATCAATATATTAAGGTCACTTTCAATTTCTGCACCTTTATTTTACTTATTCTTTTGAAAATCCTCTAATTTCTGAAAATTTGGGCAGATAGATTGGCCTGGTTTTGGTACTGTAAGTAATAAAATGATGCAATATGTTGTTCGCACCCTGCCCACAGGTCTGTTGTCTGAAGCTTTTGGAAGTATTTGAAATAAGGGACATTTCAGGAGAATCTGCCAAATAAAATAACAGAAGGTACCTCTTTCACAAGGGGTGCATTAGCTATTGCATTATTAATCTGCCCTGAGGTCTGTTTGTTTCCTAAGGCAACCAGAGTACACATCTTCCAAACTGTCCACCATCTACTTTGGCTTGTAGGTAGCAGTTCTGGGGATAAAAATTTTTTTTAAAATAAGTGCAGTTTACTACCATCATTTTTCCTTCATTGTTTTTCATGTTGTTAATTTCTTTGCCTTACACAGTGTTCTTGCCAAAGAATGGGAATATGTCTCCAGCAGAGTGTGACATTTTACACTGAGTTGCTGAAATAATGTCTAACCTGAAAGCTTTATGATTGGGCAACCATGTGTTTTGATGACCTGGGAGAAAATGTCCTAGGATGCTGTGAGTGTCTAAAAAATCCTCTTAAAAATACATGCGACATCAGATTGCTGGCTGCCTGTGCTTATAACAGGTAACATCACAGTCAATCACTAGAAATGATGCAGAGCACTGCAAACCTACCCTCGCACTACAACAGAATCACAGAATGGTTGGGGTTGGAAGGGAGCTTGGGAGGTCTGCTTATCCCACTTCTCTGTTCACACAGGGCTACCTACATCCTGTAGCCCAGGACTTTGTCCAGATGGCTTTTGAATATCCTAAAAGCCATCTGGACATTCTACAACCTCTCTTGGCCACTGCTGCCAGTGCTTGGTCACCCTCATAGTAAAAAAGTGCTTCCTTATGCTTGGACAGAACATTCTATGTTTCATTTTGTGCTGGTTGCCTCTTGTTCTGTCATCAGGCACCACTAAAAAGAGGCTGGCTCAGTCTTCTTTGGACCATCCCTTCAGATATTTATATACAGTGATAAGATTCTCCCAAGCCTTTTCTTCTCTACAAAGAGAACATGTTCCATTCTGCCTTGTCTACAAACACAATCCATGTTACAAGCATTACCCCAAACATTCACTGGACAGTTATTTGCCCCATTCCACTTTAATCAGGGGGAAGAGCCTAAAGAGGCTACAGGATAGGCTCTTTTGTAATAGATCTTCAATAGTTCAAGTTGAAAGGGCTTGTCCTGAGGTATCAAGCTGAAGCTAACGAAGCATGTGAATAAGAAGTATATATAACTGTACTGCAAACAGAATATAGTGGTAAGAGCCAACACTAGGACACAATTTGAATTAAGCTAAGCTCTTATGACAAGAATGAACGTCCTCAAAGTTTTGCTTCCCACTTTCAAGTATTTTAGAGAATCTGGTTTTCAAAAAATGCTGAGCACTTTCTGTTCTTTTCTCTTTTGAATAACACTCTCACACTTTGGATACTCAAACATACCACTTCAGACAATGAAACATGAGTCTTCAAATACCTGTCATATAAACAAGGTATTCAGGCCTCTGAAGATAGGATGTAGTTGTTCTGAATTAAGTAGACAGGCCCTTGATACATAGCCACAAATACAGTTGCTTACAAGTCAGTTTCCACTGTGAATCCTTTCTAGCTTTTACAAATTAAAACTAGAGGTGAAAAGTAAAAATTGCTTTATTCTAGGAGCTGAAGTGTACCTAAATAGTAGAAAGTCACTGATTCCACTCCAAACCTGTTTTCATCATCTACCTCATTCATGCTGTGTGAGCTGAACACATGAAAGAACCTGCAATCCTTATACTTCAAACACGGAGCTACATGCTTTGCTTCACTTGGGATTACTGCAGCTGCAAAGAAGAAAAGGCCTGAAGAGGAATTTAGCAGAAAACCAGCCAGGTTCTAGAATATGGTTAGTGTTATACTCATTTTACTCAGATATCAAGTCAAATTCAGACTGCATTCAATACTTTCCAGTTTGCCAGTCAGTTCCAATTACAAGGCACAGCTGTTTAGAACATTTTATAGAGTCATTTGAAGGCTCTATATTTAATCTGAATAATTCATAGTATTTGCTAAGAGCATTTGGTATTACTTTCAATTATGAACATTGTCTTCTCAGAATGTAAAATAACCAGTACATATTTGGCCAGCTCTTCTGCTTGCGCAAATTGATGCAGCTCCATTGACTTGCAGTGGAGCGATTCCAACTTATGCGAGCAGACAGCGTGGGCTACAGCACAGTTACAATGGCTGTTGCTCCTGAGGTACAAACCGCTCAGCATCCGTGGCAGAGAGCACGGAGCTGCATGTTGTGGAAGGGCTTAGAGACCCTAAACTGACCCTCCATTTCGGAAAGCCATTCTTGCTCCACAAAGGGTAGCCATGGAGTTGTATACGTACGCAGGCACGCATTGTGTGTGTTATATACAAGTATACATTTATGGATGTAACATGGTGTTTTATGTGTGCATGTGTTTACACATACTGGTTCCCATTCTCAGAAGGGGAATGCTCTTTTGGGTGATTATCATGTAACAAAGATAGCAAAGTGAAAGGGGCTGCAGAGCCCAGCCCTCTGAACTCACAGCTGACAAGGTTAGGAGAGAATTCTTTCTGTATAATATAAGAAAGTAAAGGGTGTGGGCCTGTAGTCATACCCCAAGATACATCCTCCTCCCCTTAGACATGTAATGGATAATAATACAATAGTAATAAATATGTAATGAAGAAATACACAGAAGAATTTAGGGAGGTGACTCTTTTGAAAGCATTTGATGAGTATTTTTTACTTATTACTGTCAAAAGTCAGCAAGTTCCTAATTCATTAAAATGTTCAAATCTTGACAATTTTAATCAGACGATGGTGCAGGAAATTTTGAAAAACTCCAGATACAGTGAACAAACAACTCCAATTGAATCATGAGAAACATGAAAATTTCCTGAAAGCGAGCCACTTTCAGGTTCTGTCTCTTAGTCTGATTCAAAATATTGTCTCATTTGAAAATAATGATATAGAGGAGAGTGAGTTTGCCCTTGATTTTTGCCAAGAAGTGCCAACTAACCAGTGTATTCTAAAATGTGAGAGGAACAAACCTGAGTACATATGCATGATTCATATACTTTATATAATTTTCTGCTTTTGTTTGCTAACACTTGTTTGCTGTGCTCCTGAAATACATAGTATAGACTCAGTTATGGCAACTGAGGGTTGCATGTTTCTTGATAGCAGTTCACTTCTTTCCTGTACATTTTATTTTCTGTGTACCACTTGAAAAAAAAATAACCAGTCACCTTCTAGATGCTAGACGACCCGCTAGATGATACAGCTCTGTAACAACCTGCCCAACCAGGTGCACTGAGGTGCACTGTCTCTTTTTTTTTTCCTGGAATCATCCTACTGTAAACAAGGAACTTTATATGACACAAGAAAATAAACTGAGCTAAACAAAAAGAGAAAAACTGTCTCTTTCCTGGAGGAGAGGATATTGTCTCACATTCCGTATTGCCTCTTTTCAAAGTATCTTTACTTCAGAGTGTAGAGAGAGAATTGTAGCAATCCATGTCAAGTGTCTGCGTGTCCTCCTGGTGCAGAAGCGGTGGAAAGGGCCCTTTGATCCCCATCTGCTGCATTGCCCGGGTACTGCAGGACGCGCCTGTGGCCTCTGCGGGAGCTGCCAGGTGACCCACCTCGAGGAATAAAAATGAAAAAAAAAAATAAACCATAAATCTCAGCAGATGGATCCAATAGTACAGAAAAATTATACTAAACAAAAATGAGATTTGATGATGTGGACTGCGTCATGAGACTTAATGTTTCCCTGAACCCCTACTGTGGTACCACAGCCAGGTATTTAGGATAGAGCTCTAGGAAAGATTCAATAAATTTTGTTTGCCACTCTATCATGGTTGTTAAGTTTATACACTACCTCAAATGTATCTTATAGGCTATGCCAATCTGGCCGTGGTCAGTCAGCAGAAAATTACCTCACTGAAGCAGATTCTTTGCTGGTTTCGAGGAGCAGTGTTAGGGGAAATAAGAAGGTTTGTTGTAATATGTATGTGCCTTGTGCCACGAACCAGACCGTTGGCCACTCCAGACTGGAGTACAGGCTGTCATTAACATTCATTGAGATGTCTACTGTGATTCCAGAACCTTCCTCCTACCTATCTCCCCTACCTCTCTCAGTCTGTGTGTTGTCACTGGATGGCTGAACATGCCTTTCTTTGGCAATGCTGCCCCACCACAGCTATGAAATTTTCTCCATTATTGAACAACAATAGTTGCATAGAACAGGCACTAGTATACATCTCAAATCTACTTTGTTTAATATTTTTCCTTGTAGGGAATGGAAAGGTGAGCAAAAGGTTTATCTTGCATAAATCTATAGGCCACTGTGTGAAACTCAATTTATAGTGAATGTTTGGCATATAGTTCTCAAGTGAGTGTGAATTTTCTTACACTAGCATTTACAAAGTGGGAATTTTACATCTAAGGCTAATCAAAAATTTTTGTTTAAATTTCACCTGTGCTAGGCATTGCATAGTGCGTAGCCATCACTGCAGTATTTCACATCTCTTCATATTCATTATATTGGTACAAGATTACTTGAAGAATCATTCAACGGCTTTGGGGAAGTTGTGCTGGTTATTTTTAACAATGGATTAAATTTATAAACACTGATTTAAAATTGATAAGTGAAAACAATGCTATTGATGTCAACAGAATTAGGATTCTAAATGTTAAATGTGGCAAATCAGAAATTGGAGAAATTGCTGCCTTGATCCCAGGCACCTTTTGCCCACTGTTTGTCAAGATAATGCCCTTCTGTTTGATATTTACTTCTTTGGACATTGCTACCTCACTCCTTTTGCAAATCCATGTTAGCACTGATGTCATAAAGTAAGCAGAATGAATGTGTGAAATTGCTTGTAAAATTATCAAATGAAATGAATAGCAAATATGATGACTTTTTTTTTAAGTTGAATAAGGAAACTGTCAGCAATGATGCACTCCTGTAATGCTTACTAGAGCTGAACAGTATATATATAAGTCTGTGCAAAAGAGGCAGCTAGGCAGAGCTCAGGATCCTCAAGGCTTGCCATAGTTGCAGAAGAGAAAGTAGCTCTTTCTGCAACTGCCACATATCACTTCAAAGTATAATAAGGTAAGCTTTATATGAACTACTAGTTATTTATTTGAGAAAGCCGAGTGCATTACCTGCATTGTGTTGCCCAAAGTTTGCAATAGAGGTGCAGATCTTTCAGCAAATTGCTGTTTCCTTCTGAGGTTATACACACTGATATTTGGAGTTAATGACATCATCATTTAAATATTTTAATGTATTGATTACTTCAACAGAGAATGATCTGAAAAAGGGAAATCAACAGTTTGTGTTGCAGAATTAATTGAAAGAAAGATTAATCATGAGAACATGAAAGACAAGCCTTGCAGTAAGAATTAAAATGAGATACACAATTGTTGATTTTTATATTTTTATCTCCTTTAGTATCTTCTGCAGAGATATTTAATTAATGTGAGTTTAAAATTATTCACTCCTTAGAGATACTGCCTAAATATGAATCAATGAGGATTAAGTTAGAAGCAGGGAAACAAATTCAGTGAGTTTATGTAGACGGTGATTTAAAACTGTCCAAGACACATTGTCACCCTGTCACCCTACAGACTGTCACTCCACTGCCCCACTTTTAGATTAGTTTGTCTCAAGCAACTATTATTTTCATATCACTGTAAGATCAGATAAGAAAACTTTATAGCACAGAAGTAAAATTAAAGCCTTTCAATAGTTATTGTGATTATTGTATAAAATTTAATTTAGTCTTCCATCCTACTATGGAATTCCTTAGACCAGAACCATTGTATTTTACAGAACTTTCCACAAGGCATCTTAGGTAAATTAGATGTAAAGTACATCTACCTGAAAAAGTAATTTATTTATTTCTAGAAATTATTGCTATTTGCAGACAGCTTCATGTCAACAGAAATATATTTTATTCATTCATACATATTTATATGAAAATATTGCCTTTTTTTACTACTGTTACATCATAATTTCTATTTTTAAAGTGGAAATAGATACAAATGTAACTTTTTGAAAACTCAGTGAAATTATGCTAGTTAAAATTGTCCATCGGTACAAAAGACACTTATAGTAGAATATATCAGAAAACTAGAAAAATCAGGTTGGTCAAGGAAATAATATTCAAATAAATATCTGATCAAGATTTGAGAGGTATATTTGTTACATATTTCTGGTGGTTCAAACTGACATGTCTTAAATTTCCCATTTTCAATCAGAAAGAAATGAAAATATTTTCATTAGTCTAATATGCATAGGAATAAAAATTTTCTGGGTAAGATTAGCTTTAGTTTTTCTGCACCTTGACGCTAAGTTTCCATGGTTTTTAGCAGTATCTACTGGTGACCTAAATAGCTTAGAGCAAATTAAACCTTTCTTCTGATTGGGACATTAATTGATTAGCTTGCATAAACTTAGAAAATACTGTTTTTCTGATCATCTCTTTTTTCTCTATAAAACATGTCCAGGTTACCAAGAATAAAATTAGAATTTCTTCCTTTAAAACTGTAGCTTGTTTAACTTGTCAAGAACTGCTGTTGCTGGATGACTTACCCATAGCAAGTACTAAATATTGAACAAAGAAAACTGATTCTAAATTTTTTAAAGAACATATTTGACAGAAGGTTAATAGTTTTTGAAAAAGCTTATTTTATTAATAAGGATTCTCTTACCTGAAAACGTTATATATTTCAAAAACTGCATTTATACATCTTCCTTTTTAATAATCTCCCTATTTTGATTCTGAAAAATTTAGAAAGAAGCTGAGTATGCATTTAACTTCCATATTAATATTTAAGGAAAAAAGTAGCTAGTGGTACTGTTTACATCTGGAAGTTCTATAGGCCTGGGACATTAGAGTTAGAGCCAAGATAACCTGAAATCACTGGATATCTCTTTACTGACTACAGCAACTTTGAACTATTTTTAATAAGTTTTATATAAAAGAAAAGCTTTTGGCGTTGGATATTTCATTCTGCCTCAGTGACTTGGGTTTATGGCTAATCTGGATCGCAGTTTAATAAAGCTACAGACAGCTGTAAACTAGGACTATTAAGCAGGGCAAATTTACTTATGTATGGTGTAACAGCCAGACTTTATCTGGTGTCCAAGTCCAGGTTAACGCACTTACAGCCACATCATATTTACATATTTATCATATTTACAACTACCACAGGGGTCAATCAAACCGTTTTGAAACTACCACAACAGAGTAATTTCCCAAAGAATAGGCAGAGCTTTTGTTCCATTGCTAGAAGCCTATGAAATGTGAAATTATGCATTCCTTGAGATAAACATTGGATGTCAGTGTTGCACCACCAAATTACAGCTCCAGATGAAACAGTGAAAACAGAGTTCAGTACTATAGTTAGGGTTTTAATAAGGCTGACTACATGACCACTATGGTATATGTTGGTACTATAGCAGGGTATGTTCAAGTGAAGGAGTCAAATCTCATATACCAGGACATTGTACAAGGCAGAAACGAGTCTCCAGACACTGATGCAAAAATGAGCAACACTGGCAGTGGCTTCTGGTGGAGACAGGGAAACTGACTCCATTGCTTAATAGTAAAATCCATAAGAAAATATAGTTATACGTTTATTTTCCTGGGTTTGGTCAATATTTGATTAAGATTTTGATTGCGTCAAGTATTTTGATACCGATACTGAGGTATTCTAGTAAAATATTCCTATTATTCATTGAGATTCTCTTAAAAATCAGGCCTCACAAAGTACCAGTAGCAATAGATTCTTCCTAACCATTGGTAAAATGCCTGCCAACAGTGAAGCTTTGCTTCTCCAGCTATAAGTTATTTTAAAACAGATGGAAGAAACAGGTTTCAAGAGAAATCTGCTATGAAGGGGCAGACTACTGGGTCGGAGTAGAAGTCCTACAGCAGTAAGATTTTTGATGCAGGAGATTACCTTTTCAGAGGTGTTCATATAGCCCCCTCATTTGCATTGCTCAGTGCAGAACCAACTCTCAATCTTAAAATGGAGTAATCTGCACCTTCACTTCACATCATTCCCTCAAAATTTTCTAAGGCTTCCTCCAGCCCACAGTATATTTAAATTCTGATTATTGTGACAAGGCATTACAATACAGAATATATATATTTTCGCTCAGACTGCCTTATTTTATATATCATTAAACTTCAGTAAGTAACTCCTGCAGTAGAGCCACAGGAGTACGGCACAGATTTCATTTAGTGGGGAGGGTGTTTTTTGACTGGGACTTACTTTGTTATCACTTTACTTCAAGGCACTCGTGTCCTATCTCCCTTTGTTTTTCAGACTGTACCATAAACTTCCACAGGAAAATGCCATGGATGGCAGAAGGGCTTTTTCAAATACACAAGTATCAGCCCAAGTACATGATTGAAATGATTTCCAGTGACATTTTGCTGATGTGAACTCATTGCAACTTCTGTGAGAAAGAAAGAATGGCGAGCTGCTAACATGACAGTATTCTTGACAAAGACTTGCTTTTTTCTGTAGTGAACGAGCTGGGGAAAAAATTGCAGTCATCACATCATTACCTCCAGTTTTGCAATAGAACAGTATTACAGATCTAGTGCTTGCCATCAGCAGAACACAGAGAAAAGGAGAGAACAGAACTTTATCCTCACATTGCAAAAGAAAGTGAGGATGCAGTTGCTCTCAGCTCTCTTTGCGTTTTAAAATACAGACTAGAGCCTAAAGACAAACAGAGACTACATCTTCTGAATGCCTATCCAAGGCCCTAAAATGCCATCCACTGGACATGGAATCCATCCTAGCAGGCTCTTTATATATATCCTCAAGTTTAGATCAGCATTAAGAATGTCTCTTTTTGATGTAATTGATTCAGACATATGTAAACAGTATAACATTTTTCTTTGTTGCCTTATTTCTGTTTTGACAGGCAATGAAAATGAAAAGCATTTATTTTGTTGCTGGTCTCCTTTTAATGATAGTTCAAGGCAGCTGGCAAAATCCTCTTCAGGATACAGAGGAGAAATCAAGGTAAATTCTTTAGACCAAACTTTTACAAATACTTGGCCTGAACTTTGTTTTCTTACACTTTGAAGCCAAACATACTACGATTTAAAGATAGCTTTACGCAATACTTATTCTACCATTGAAATTGACAATTTTTTTACTATTGCAAAGCGTAGCACAGAAATTTGGGGTATTAAAACAATAGCTACCATATTTATCCAAGAAGAGTGTGTAATTGTGCAGTATCCAATCTACCATACAGATTCCTTTTACCAGACAGCTAGTGATCAATATGCCACTTGTTTTCACTTTGTGGGAGTAAAACATAGTATTGTTAAAAGAAAAATCAATGCACCTGTAGACTGTACCATAACCACTGCCAATTAACAAGGTCTCAACTTTTCACAGATCATTCAAAGCTTCCCATTCTGAACCAATAGATGAATCTAGACAGCTGAATGAAGTGAAACGTCACTCACAAGGCACATTCACCAGTGATTACACCAAGTACCTGGACACTAGACGAGCTCAGGACTTTGTGCAATGGTTAATGAGCACTAAAAGAAATGGGTAAGCGTTTTGGTCACATTGATACAGATCTTTATGCATAGAAACAGCCAAAAATCTAGCCAATTCAGTTTCTTGGTATTAGCTGCCCATCCCAGACTGTGGATAATCCTCAAATAAGTAAAGTACTTCAGGAAAATTTATATATACAATCATGGAATCATTCAGGATGGAAAGGACCTCTAAGATCATAAAGTCCAGCCACTAATAGAATATTAATATATTATTAGAAATGAGAAACATATGCAAAATCAGTCCAAAGGATTTGGTTAAATCAAAGTGTAGTACCTGATATGCAACCTAAAAAGGCTATCTCAGCCTCTTTGGGGTAGATTGTCTCAGTGAATGAATTAAGTTCAATATGAATAAGATATATAAACATAATGTACAATTCTGGGCCATTAGGCCGAACAAAACTTTCCTATCTATGGATACTCTAATCTTGATGTTTCATTTTTGAAAAGGGAGCTGAAGTTTAAGTTTTGTCCACCACTGGATAATTTACCAGGATCACCAGTATAAGTTGGCATGTTTTTTTTTAAAATATATTTTGATTGAACTCAAGCTACCAAGCGGAGACAAAAATAATGTAAAAGTGTGTCAATCTTACGTTCTAGAGAAAATCTGTCCAAAAAGAATCCAAAAATCTATTCTATTAATGCTTTTAAATCTCTGTGGAAGTCTTTAAAGTATAAAGTAACAATTTCTACACATTGTATTAATTCAAATTAATATGTCTGAAATATAATGAATATAATATTAATCTATCAGTCATGGGGGTTTACTATAATATTTAAATAATCACCAATGAAAGCTTATGCAGGCTCTGCAGTGGATTGGTAATAATGATCTAATGATTGTGCAATTTCACTACAGCCAACAAGGACAGGCGGACAAAGAAAATGACAAAGTCCCTGACCAGCTCTCAAGGTATTCTGTTTGTCACGACTTGTTATTCAAAACCAGTCTGAGCTCATTTTCAGTTAAAAAAGAAAGAAAACAACTAGTATTCTTTACAATGTTACCACAATCAAAGAAATATCAATCAAATACATTATTTCACACCTCCTTTTTACAAGGAAATAGGATATGTTTCCATGTTTTTTATTCCTGTACCTGTGTTCTATAACTGTATGCAATGGATGCAAGGAATGCCACAGGATGAAAATATGCTTCAGGAAAGCACGTTTCAAGTAATCAAGGAGAGCAGAGAATAAAATAAAAAGAAAATCTTAGTATAGAAAAAGGTTGAAGAAAAAAAAAAACCAAACACATTATGTTGAAGAATAAAAAACCTGTGAGAAGATTAGTGAAAGGATTAGTGGGCAGGAAAATTTGCAGAGAGCCAATTAAACATGATGCACTGCTCAGCCCTCAGCACTCAGTCCCGTGTCACATAAACTACTTATTACAGAAAGGAGAACACAAGACCTGCTGAATGCCAGAATTCTGTTTCTTGACTGTGCTTTTGGGAAAGGGTTAGAGAGATTGGAAATTTTAAATAAATAAATGAGAAAATGAATAAGTGTTTTTGCAAAACAGATTAAAATACCTCTATTCATTCTTTCATTTGTCAGAAAATCCAAAAAGAATAGCCCAGATCACAAAGATCCTTAAGTTCACACTGTCAATATTAATAACAAATTTGTAATAATGTTTCCACTTCATTGAAACCGCATATCTCAAAAAAATTAACATTTCATTAAAATTGTTCCAAACAACTCTAGTTAGCATTGCTGATGAAAAGTGCAGATGGTACTAAATTAGGAGGAATGGTGACATCCCAAGAAGAAAAAATAATAGAGCTAGATTTGGGCAGAAATTAGCAAATTTTGAAACAGATATGCTAGGGAATTTATTCATGGAAAATATTCCATAATATGTCTACTTCTCCATGCAGTTTCCCTTCCCAAGAGCCACTGTAACATAATTTTGTGTTATATCAGAGAAAGAACCACAATGACATGTAGGGAGGGAGAAGATAAATGTCTTCAATAAGATGGAGTTGATCAGGCTTGAAAGTTTTCCAAGATTATGACTTGGTCAGAGTGATGATTAAAAGAGTGTTCATAAAACAACTCAAAATGTAAATTTGGAAGGAATTAAGTCTGAATATTTTGGCTCAGAAAAAAAGAAGGTGAAGATAGGAGGAGTGTCTAACAAAGGGTACCAAAAAGCATATCTGTATAATACAATACAGTTTCTTCCTCATAGCTATTCATCTAGCCGAAGACCATTCTAATACAGCTATAATTGCTTTCCACACCTGAACTGGGTTGTTCAGACCTAGTTCGGGAATGTCTGCACAAAACTGTATTGCATAGTACAGGCAATACCTTCAGAACTGAAATATATCAAGAAAAAATATATCAAGACCAATTTGAGCAGCAAAAAGAACCCCTCTCTCTTTTAGAAATGCTAGTCTGGCAAGTGGGAAATTTAAATCAATAAACATTGTTAAAAAGTTAAATTCTCATGCAGTCTGCTCCTACAGTATTGCTCTTCTTTCAGCAATGCAATCTCCAAGCGTCACGCTGAATTTGAGAGACATGCTGAAGGCACCTACACCAGTGATATCACCTCTTATTTGGAAGGTCAAGCTGCCAAAGAATTCATCGCTTGGTTAGTGAATGGACGAGGAAGAAGAGAGTAAGAATCCATCCATTCCTATTATTAAATTTTGCCTTGCATTTGGGGTTAGAAATCATGTCTGATGAAACTTTGATGTGTTTTTGATCATTCTTGCTGTACTTCATGTTTTTCTTTTGTATTAGAAGATATTCTGTGGGTGATAGACTACCACTTTACATTATTAGGTTCAAATACAGATTGAAACCTGTTCAGTATGCTGTTACATTGTGAAAGGTCAAGTTTTATTTAAGGTCAACACATCTAAAACTAAACCAGACCTTCTTCCTCTAAATACCATCTTTCCACCTTCACATAACATAGCTTACAGTCTCCTTAACTATCATTGAGATTAAAGTCAGTGTCATCTTAGATTGCCTTCTCTTTTTTTCCTTTTGAAGTCAATCTTTTCCTCTGCAGCATTTCCAAGATTAAATTTTTCCAATGTTATCAGCTGTACTCCATGTGCTGATGATCATTCCCAGCAGTAACTAATAACTTCTTTTTCTCTTCCCATGCTTTTAAGTCTCCCCAAGTTGTTGCTGCCATAACAACTCATTTGCTATGACTATAACTTATCTTCCTTTTTAAGATGCCTCTAATTCTTTTGCTATGGTTTGCAGTTCCCTGGACACAATGCTCCACTGACGACTTCACCTACCTATGACTTCTTTCATTTCTGTCTTGTTCTCCACATACTCATTGCAGATTTCTCTATCTTATTCACTTCATGTACTCCCTCATGACTTTACATCTTTTGTCATGATGGTCTTACACTTAGAATGGCATTACCTTCAGTCTCCTGCAGGCACATTCTGCTCATCTATCTCCAGCTCTGCATGGTGAGGAGCTACATCATGCAGCTGCTACTCCCCACCTTTTAACTGTTTTGTACTTACTTGTGCCTTTAGACTGTAAGCTCTTTGGGGCAGGGATTTCAGTTCATCCTCTGATCATATATTCCACCAGCTGTAAAGTACTATGTAACTCTCTCTCATTACATAAAAATAATAATAATAAATAATAATAATAAAATACAATCTCTAAGACAAGATTGTGTGTTGTAGTTAAGGAAGACTAAATAGGTAAATGTAAGTTTTGTAAATATTTACAATTTCCCGAAGAAAACAGTTAAATAAATTAGGTCAGGTATATAGAGAAGGGAAAAGCTGTTTCCCCTTCCTAGTTATGTTCAGATTTCCACTTGTTTTTCTGTCATATTTTATTTTCATCAGGAGAAATAGGGTATTTCTGTATCCATTCGAGAGAAATACAACCTCAACTGAACTTAGAAACCTAGACGGGCAATTAATTGTAGACAACCCTTCTGCTTTGCAATATTTAGTACTATTTCTATATAGCCTTCCTTGAAATCAAAAAGTCTGCCTGTCATTGGATCCAGGGCCCAGGGTGCTTCAGCATCAGCCCACCTTAGTGAAAACCATTAAAACCTTCCTGTATTTGGGGGGATGATACAAGAGAGGAAAGTTTTGTAAATCAAACTCTGGTTTTGACATACTGGCTTTCTAGCAGTCAAAAAAGAATAGAAGAAGAATCAGGATCTGATTCCAAGTATAAAATGCTACGTTCTATGTTTTTACATCAAACAAGCACATAGGTTTTATACAGGTGCTTTATGTGAGCTATTTCAACCACACCCCTCCCCCCCCCAAAAATTGCTGCTCTTGATATCTAAATTCTTATGCAATATAATTTTAAGGAAATAACTAGGCCTTAAGTCCAAATAAAACAGAAAAAGGTATGAAAATTTGACTGTAATGTTTTAGTAGTGGTATTTCTTAAATAACAGTTCTTAGTAAATGTACTGATGCCTAGTCTACATGGTATAGACATTGCAGACTGAGATATATTTTTTCATGTATGGCTTTTTCAAAACTGCTAGAGAGGAGTTTAGGCTCACTGGAAGGAACAGTTGTCTGTTTTGAAAATAATGCCTCAAAAGATGTTCTGACATGCGTCATGCTATACTGAGCCATAACATCAGGCTCAGCCCTTAACACCTTAAAATTGCAGGAAATATGCAGTGTATTAGAACCCTGTAAAAAGGCCCTTCTAAATGGTTTGTTTATTTAGATCTGCACACTCTTTGATAATTTCTTACCTTTGAAGTTTCCCAGAAAAAGCTCTTGTGGCCGAAGAAATGGGTCGAAGACATGCAGACGGCACTTTCACGAGTGATATCAACAAAGTCCTTGATGACATGGCTGCCAAAGAGTTCCTAAAATGGCTAATTAACACAAAAGTTACCCAAAGGTGCCTGAATTTTATACTATTCTTAATATGCCAGTGTTTAAAATGTATTTGTCACACATGGGAAAAATACTACTAATTTTTCTCTTAGCTATTGATATATCTGTACTATGTTGCAAACTTTGTTACAGACAGATGAAGAAGGGTAAGACACTAAATGTTCCAAATATTATTTGAATTTTTATCAATGGTGAACCTCTCTAATAGTTTCCTATTTAACTTGAGAGTCGTTTTGCCACTGACTGTTACCAGAAATAAGGTCAGATTAAATTATTGAAAAATAAAACTTTGCTTTGCATGGACATTATAAAATCAGAAATATTTATCAGTATAATTGGACCAAATGGATTATTCTTTAAAGACTATGATATAAAACACCGCCTTAAAATGCAGCTTGTCATTAGGGAACAGTGCTGTAATCTGAGTTCCTGACAGGTGGCTGTTTTAAGAGCCTGCTTTACTTTGCCTGTATGTAGGCAAAGCAGCATTTTCTAAATGAACAATAAGCATTTTCTAAATGAGCTCTGCGAACAGGTTAATAGTTGGGAATTATTTGTTCAAATTAACAAAGCATTTAAAAAATAATTAAATGCCAACTCAAGACATATGTGAGTGGACAGATTTTTTTAAATGTTGGATGTCCCCTTTGCTTTACTGAAGCCCCCCAAAAGACTAGTTGTTTTTGGAAATCTGAAACAACAAACATTGTCTCAAAAAATTTAGAAGGTACAGTTAAAATACAGTTTTTATTAGCATGTTACTATTTTTGTGTTTGCAGTTCAGCATCGAAACAAACAATTTAGGAAAAGAATCTATTAGAAACTAGTAAAACGCTTTTCCTTTAGGAATAATTGTTTTCAATCTGTTATTAGAGAGAGGCATTGAGAGGTCTGTGGAACTAACATCTGCTCACTCTTAAACAGAAAAAATACGTTCCACATATATTTCATAAATCTTGGGAGACTTAGAATATTTCCTAATTGCTGCTGCTTTTTTCCTTTTTTTTCCCCCAGAGACCTTTTGGAAGAATACCAGTAAAAATGCAGAATAAAATGGGATAAATGAAGATCTTCATTTCATCAACTGCCAGTTATTAAGAGATTCTGAAATCTGTATTCTGTCATTTACATTTGGTGTAACAAAGCTATGTCACCTTGCATGCCAGGAAATAATTGTACTATAGTTTAGTGTTGCGAAAGGTTTATATATGGAAAACCTGTTGTCTAAGGGATGGTTTTCTTAACAGCTTTAAGACTGTGAAAGTTCGATAACTTCATATTTTCCATTTATTAGGTCTAAAGTAACTCCATTTATATTTAAGGATAAAATTATTTTTCTAAAAAATTTACTTCTACACACAAATTATTCAATCACCAATTATATGTGTTATTCATAAGGGGCTGGCAGTTACAAATGCCTGAGAAGTGAATATCCCTCTTAAAACCTTTGTTATAAAAAGGCTAAGCTTTAAGGATATTAAATGATAGCCTTAAATAAATTTTTTCAAGCTTCTTTTCTGTTGACTTCTCATGTGTGTATGCCGTGTGCCTCTTTGCAGTCCGTTTCATTTTATTCTAATACTTTAGTGGCACTGAGATCTTAGAAGTGGTTTTTTTGTAATGATAAAACAAACTCAGCATTTTTTGTCACATTTTCTCCACAATGATTCCCAGAAAAGAGCTGTGTGAACTTTGAATTATCTTTAGTTGAAAAAGAAATCATGTAAGATGAAGCTAGAGAGGGAAACATGACTGAAGAGACAATTATTCTTCATTAGCATAAATTCTGGCTCAGAACAGGAGGACAGGTTTGAAAAATGTTAAGTGCAGTATACTCCATAAGTGTGGAAACTGCCCCACAACTTCTTCAAATTTTATAAGATTGCCAAGTCAAACCAATGCAAACGGCCCTCTAATCCAAGTTATATTCCTTCCTTCCTTCTTCCTCTGACAACCACTTTTACGTGGTGTTACCTCCTATTTCCAATGACTACCCCAAACCCCCTTTTCTCCCCTCACTGTTTTAGCAATATACCAGGGATCTATATTAAAATGTCCTACGGGGCAAGTGGTTTAAGAGAAATCTAATGGGCTTAGCAAGTATCTAGTAGAAGTTGATATGAAATAGTACCATTGTTGAATCAGAATTAGTACCTATAATTTTTGCTAGGAATAAAATTTTTATGGGAATAAGTTTTCTAAAACCATCTGAAACTTTCACTGATAATCTAGAATTTCTGGGAAAATATTAGATACTTCTTCCAAAGTGCTATAGGAATGAATATTCTGTAATTTCAGATCAGGACAGATCATACCCCATCTGGCATCTCAATCAGCTTCTTGACAGCAACAGAAAGCTGTTCTAGCATCCCAACTTTTAACAATTTAAACCAAATAGAATCTTGCACTAAAAAAAAAAAAAAAAA